>ML257012.1:0-20344 GCA_005239495.1 Nicotiana undulata | reverse complement strand
TCTTCGGTTTCTGTTTTTACTTTCCAGCCGCATTCTCACTGTATCGTTGCGAATTAGATGTTGTTGTTCCTGTATCCCCAGCATGTACACATATCTTATTTTATCGTTTAAGTTCCAATATTATTGCTGCCCCGTTAATACTTTTTCCCCTATTTGTTCCCATATCTCTTCTATTTGATCATACTTGTTTTTATTATCGGTTAATTCTTGTACATATATCTGCTTAGACTAGGACAGGTGATCGTATTATGCTAAGTCTAGCCTCATCACTACTTCGGCCGAGGTTAGGCTTGGTACTTACTCAGTACATGGGGTCGGTTGTACTGATATTACACTGCACTTCCTTGTGTTGTGCAGACCCTGCTACCGGACCCCGTGGAGCGTTCTGAGGGAGATACCTTCAGTCCACATCAGAGCTTCGAGGTATACACTGGCGTCCGTGGATCCCGAGGCTTCTTTCCTTTACCGCTTCATTGTCTTTCTCCTTTATTTCCAAGACAGTGTTGTACTTTCATTCCAGACTTGTATTTAGTATTCTAGTAGTTAGTCCGTGAGATTGTGACACCCCGGTTTTGGGAGTTTACGTTATTTCATGATTGTTATGTTCTTACTTTCCGCATTTAAAGTTTCGTTATCTTTATTAGCAATGCTTGAAGGATTCTGTTGAGAATATGAAAGAAGGAAAAACATGTTATCGATTTTCGGTTAAATGGTTGTCCCACTATTATCTCATTATGTGATGGGAATTGGTTGAAGTTGACAAGTTAGCATTTTATTCCGTGTTAAATGGTTTTAAGTTACTAGTGCAAGTTATACGTTGGCTGGCCTAGCGGGTTCAACGTTAGGTGCAGTCACGGCCTAAAGGGTGGGAATTTGGGTCGTGACAACTATTGCTTCTATTTGATATATCTAAATACCTGAAATTCAAAACTCAATTATAATTAGATAGAAAGGAGAATGTTGCTTTCGAAACAAATAACTCTTTAATCTATAGGTTAACTCTGTCTTTTTAATATCCTTGATCTTGATTTGTTTCCAGGAGCTTAGTGAAATGATTTAAGCATTCAAGTCCATCTGGACAGAGATTGAGAAAACCCAATACTCGAAGGACTTCCATCTTAATTGAAGCATTGAAAGAAAGGCAGACAGCTTTGCCGAATTTCACATGTGAGGCCACAAGAAAACATTGTGAAAGAAAACTGCAATCACAATTTATCATCTGCTCACAAGGCCACCGGGATCTTCGGCTTAAGTCCCAAAGCTAATTCACATGGATATCCAAGATTTAACCAAGGCATAGCTCGGATCTCACTACTCGTCTTATTTGGTTTTATTTTACTTTTACAAACAAAACTAAAATCTTGTTGCTAATACGTGAATACAAATTTAACTACTAATACAAATGCGTGAATACAAAATATAATTACTAATATAAATGCGTGAATGTAAAATATAACTACTATACAAATATGTGAATGCAAAATTCAACTACAAAAACTCTTTGCTAAGAAAAAACATGAAAACCCTTAATTATGTAGTTGCTACCGAACAACAAAGTTTTGATGATGGCAATTATGGTTATGCATAATTTGGTAAATACCGTATTACCGTACTAAAATCGAAAATTTTTATATTTAGTATTCCATATTTTGGTATTCAGTATGGTATTTGATTTAAGTTTTAAAAGAATTAGTATTAGGTCTGGTATTTGATATTTTATTTAAAATACCAAAATATCAATACCGTACCAAAATATATAATATTTTACACAATACAGATATTATTAGTTATAACATAAAAATAAGAAATCTAAAATTTTACTTTCCTTTATTCTCTAAGTTCATCAATTAACTCAAAGCAAATAACAAGATATTTCAAATGATCAAATTTATTCTTTTATGTACAATTTTCTCTCTTTGGGTTGGTATTTGCTGGTTTTGGACAAAACTTTTGTCAACAAACGTTTTTAGTTTTGTACTTTCGAGTACTTTAATTAAGAATATTACCGTCTATGACTGTATGCACTAGTTATTATTCCAACCGAATAAACCGAAGTTACTGAATCGAATAAACCGAAACCGAAAGGAGAAAAACCGAACCATACCGAATTTAATTAGGTACGGTATTGGTAAAGCATTTTAAGAAACCGAATACTGAAAATACCAAACCAAAATATCTAAATATCGTACCGTACCGACCAACGAACACGCAACTGGAATTGTAATTTTTTTTCTTAGAAGTACTCATGTGTACAATTTTAAACAGAAAAGAATTATATAAAGTCAAATTGTGAAAAGTACAAAATCACAAAAGAACTTTTAAGAAAATAAAGACTCCTAAATTAAGTTCAAATGCATGTGTTTTACCTAACATATATTTATAAAGAATTTAGTTATCAAAAGTTTATTAACTAAAAAAAAACCTAAAATTTATTAACTAAAAACCCTTCGTAAACCTAAAAGGAGAAATCTAAATATAAATGAAATTAGAAAGTAAACGAAACCTAATATGAATTGCAACTTGCAAGCATTTAATACTCTTACCCTCCTAAACCTAAAAGGAGATATTTAAAACTCCAAAATATACGAAATTTCTTAGTTCATTAAATAAAAAACTAAACCTAAAAGGTTGCTATTTCTAAATAGTAGGAAATTAATTAAAATAATTATTGTTAAATATTAAAAAAATAATTAAATGACTATTTTGTTCATTATAACTTTTATTTTAAAAAGGTAAAAAGACGAACGACATTTTACTTAGGTTTTCATATTTTTCATACCGTATAGATATAGATTAAACTTGAAAAAATAACTAGCTTTAGCTTCTACGTTTTCTCAAGTGTGACAAAGTGCTTATCCTCGTTAAAAACTGCAATAAAATTCATTAATTGATGGTGAAAGTATATCTACTAATTAATGAAAGATGTTGATACTAGTAAACACCTGGTCATATTAAGCTAATCATCAACTAAACTTGTTCTTGGACAGATTAAGATAGAGCGGTCATTTCTTACATTAATTTGATTAACCTAACCTTTTTTCAACATTAATTAACCTACCTAATATAGGAAAATCAAGTTTCGGATAATGCTTATCTTTTCCCTTTAGTATCTATTTTCCTATGGGATAATTTTAGAAGGAATTTTTTTTTTTCTGTTTACCATGAGAAATTGACTTTTTTCTTTTCAAATTTTTAAAAAGGTAGTATTGAAATTCCAAATTTACAAAATTGTTATATGTTTGGATTTGTATCAAAACTGTTAATTCAAATTTGAAAAATAGTGATGTAAAAATAACTCACTTTCTGTTGGAAATAATGGTGATTCAATAAGAGTTGAAGAAAGTAAAGGCATCGAAGAAGAAAGAGGATTTTTGGCTCAGACAAAGGATACGCATTTTCGGAGAAAAACAAAGTAAAGACTTTACTTCTCTTATGTAACGATCCGACCGGTCGTTTTGCGTATTCGGACCCCGTTCCCCTATATAAGACTTCCCGTAGCGGCTTATCGTGATTTGTGACTTGCGGGGACGGATGGTTCGGGATTTGGAAGTGTTTAGAATAGTATAGGAACACTTGGTTCCTTAAGGTTGGCTTTTTAAGCCAAGTTTGACTTCGGTCAACATTTTGACTAAACGACCTCGGAATCGAGTTTCGACGAATCCAGTAGCTTCGTATGATGATTTCAAACTTGTACGTATGTCCGGAATGGGTTTTGGATGACCCGGGAGCGTTTCGACGCCAAATAGCGAAATAGAGTTTCCTTAAGTTTGAAATTTGGTTTGGAACGTGATTTTATGTTATCGAGGTCCGAACGGAATTTCGAGACCGAGAATAGTGTCGTTATGTCATTCATGACTTGCCTGCAAAATCTGGTGTCATTCCGAGTAGTATAGGTCGGTTCGGCGCATTGAAATCGAATTCAAGAACTTAGAAATTCTTAAGTTTGATCCTAGGGGTTTTGAGGGGTGATTTTGAGATTTAGCGTTGTTTCGGGTGTTCCGAAGGCTCGAGCGGGTCCGTATTAGGATTTAGGACTTGTTGGTATAATTGGATGGGGGCTCGGGTGGGCCCAGGTGCCTCCCGGACACCACACGAGGCCAAAATCCAGCTGAAAATGCAGCTGATGCACCTGATCTGCTGTGACCGCAGGTGCGGTTGCCCAGCCGCAGGTGCGGGAATTCCGCAGGAGCGAAACCCCAGGTGCAGTCTCAAGCTCCGCAGCTGCGGTCCTAGTCCTTCCCGTCCAACTCCACAGGTGCGAGCCCCAGCTCGCAGGTGCGGTCCTCGAGCCGCAGGTGCGGAACCCCTGTAGGCCAGGCAGTGCATTTTCACTTAAACACGGGATTTCCTTCATTCTTTTCATTTTACACCTCCATTAAAGACTTGAGAGCTTGGGAAGAACTCTCCACCACCTAGCTAGTAAGAGGTAAGTAAATTCTATTTAAATGTTAGATTATTACACCAAAACTTAGGTAGATTAACATCTAAATAGTGGAAATCATAGGGGTTAAGTGAAAACCTAGGGTTGATGAACTTTAGGGAATTTCACCACTTTTCTACCATGAAATCATATAATAAAAAATTATATATTAATGATCCTTAGGCTATGGGTGAGTGTTATCTTCAAAAATTTCCGGAATCCGAGCATGTGGGCCCGAGGGTGTATTTTGGGATTTCTTCAAGAATAGTGAATTTACTAAATAAGTAGCTGAATTTCCATACTTTGAGCATGCATTGACATATTTATATATCATTTGACTAGTTTGGAGTTTCGAGCGCGTTCTTGACCGGGAAGTAGATTCTACGCGAGGTGAGTCTCCTTTCCAACCTTGTAAGAGGGAATTGTCCTCATAGGTAAATGTAAATGATTGACTTGTACTTATTTGCGGGGGCTACGTACGCGCAAGGTGACGAGAGTCCGTGCGTAGCTACTACTCTGTTGCGTCGGGTAGAATTTAGGATCTCACAAGCATGCCTTTATGTGCTTTACATGTATCTTTACATGTGTTCCTAGTTGCTTATTATCCTTGAAATTGACATGAGAGTTTAGGAAGCTATGTGAAAGTTTAAGTTCTTAAATCTCTGAATTCAAGAATAATCCATGATAAGTTCCTGAATTTCCTGATAAATTATGTGTATGTCTACGAGCACCCGTGTCGTATGTATGATTCGCGAGCGGGGTAGCCCTATATTTATGTCAACTGCGTCGCATGATCGATTCGCGAGCGGGGTAATGGATGCATTTATGGTTCGTGCCGCTCGACCCTCGGCAGTGCATATTTATTTTCGCATCGATGATTTGTTTGACCAGTTACAGGGTGCCAGGGTATTTTCTAAAATTGACTTGAGATTGGGGTATCATTAGCTGAAGATTCGGGCTTCGGATGTTCCGAAGACTGCTTTTCGTACGAGATATGGCCATTATGAGTTCTTGGTGATGTCCGTTGGCTTGACTAATGCCCCGGCAACATTTATGGATTTGATGAACAGGGTGTTCAGGCCGTATATCGATTCCTTTGTCATAGTCTTCATTGATGACATTTTGATTTACTCCCGTAGCCTGGGAGAGCATGAGCAGCATTTGAGAGTTTTACTCCAGACTTTGCGGGAACAGAAGCTATATGCTAAGTTCTCCAAGTGTGAGTTTTTGTTGGATTCCGTGGCATTCTTGGGACATGTGGTATCTGGAGAGGGTATCAAGGTCGATCCTAAGATGATTGAGGCAGTTCAGAGTTGGCCACGTCCTACTTCAGCGACAGAGATCAGGAGCTTCTTGGGTCTAACAGGCTACTACCGGCGATTCGTGGAGGGCTTTTCATCCATTGCAGCCCCATTGACTAGATTGACTCAGAAGAATGCTCTATTTTGGTGGTCTGATGAGTGTGAGGCGAGCTTTCAGAAGCTCAAGACTGCATTGACTTCGGCACCAGTTCTAGTATTGCCTTCCGGTTCGGGGATGTATACGGTGTATTGCGACGCTTCACGCGTTGGCTTGGGGTGTGTGTTGATGCAGGAAGGGAGAGTTATTGCTTATGCTTCGCGTCAGCTGAAGGTTCATGATAAGAATTACCCTGTGCACGATTTAGAGTTGGCGGCGATAGTTCATGCTCTTAAGATTTGGAGGCATTACTTATATGGGGTGTCTTGTGAGGTTGCAGCACTTGTTCAAGCAGAGGGATCTTAATTTGAGGAAGCGCAGGTGGCTTGAGTTACTAAAGGATTACAACATCACCATTCTTTATCATCTGGGCAAGGCGAATGTAGTAGCAGATGCCTTGAGTAGGAAGGCGGAAAGTATGGGTAGCTTGGCCTATATTACAGCTGAGGAGAGACCTCTAGCCTTGGACATTCAGTCCTTAGCCAATCGCTTGGTGAGATTAGATCTTTCATAGCCTCGTCGAGTTCTAGCTTATGTGGGTGCTCAGTCTTCATTATTGGGGGAGATTAAAGCTCGGCAATATGATGATCCGTGTTTGGCAGAACTACGGGAGACAGTGATTCAGGGTGGTGCCAAGGAGGTTACTATTGGCGAGGATGGTGTTCTGAGACTTCAGGGTCGATTGTGTGTTCCTAATGTTGATGGCTTGAGGCAGAGGATTCTAGAGGAGGCACACAGTTCGCGGTATTCTGTTCATCCTGGTGCTACAAAGATGTATCTTGATTTGAAGCAGCATTTCTGGTGGATACGGATGAAGAGGGACATTGTGGAGTATGTGGCTAGATGTCTTAATTGCCAGCAAGTTAAATATGAGCACCAGAGGCCAGGGGGACTACTTCAGCAGATGCCCATTCCTGAGTGGAAGTGGGAGCGCATTACTATGGACTTCGTGGTTGGGTTGCCTCGGACGTTGCGGAAGGTTGACGCGGTTTGGGTTATTGTGGATAGGTTGACCAAATCGGCGCATTTCATTCCTGTGGCTACTACTTATACTTCTGAGAGGCTAGCCCAGATCTACATTCGAGAGATAGTCCGGTTGCACGGTGTACCGGTGTCTATTATATCATATCGAGGTCCTCAGTTCACCTCGCACTTCTGGAGAGCATTGTACAGAGAGATGGGTACTCAGATTGATCTCAGCACAGCATTTCATCCACAGACTGATGGTCAGTCGGAGCGTACAGTTCAGATATTGGAGGACATGCTCAGAGCATGTGTGCTTGACTTTGGAGGCCAGTGGGACCAGTTCTTTCCTTTGGCCGACAATAATAGTTATCAGTCCAGCATCGAGATGGCTCCGTTTGAGGCTTTATATGGCCGGTGATGTCGTTCTCCTATCGGGTGGTTTGAGCCTGGTGAGGCTAAGTTATATGGTATAGACCTGGTGAGAGATGCTTTAGAGAAGGTGAAGTTAATTCAGGAGAGGCTCCGCACAGCACAGTCCAGACAGAAGAGCTACGCGGATCAGAGGGCACATGATGTGTCATTTATGGAGGGAGATAAGGTTCTGCTGAAGGTTTCGCCGATGAAGGGTATTATGAGATTCGGGAAGAAGGGCAAGCTGAGCTCGAGGTTTATAGGTCCTTTCGAGGTATTGAGGCGAGTTGGAGAGGTTGCTTATGAGCTTGCCTTACCTCCCAACTTATCGGGAGTCCATCCGGTATTCCACGTATCCATGCTCCGGAGATACCACGCCGATTTCTCTCACGTTTTTGATTTCAGTACTATTCAGTTGGATGAGAGGTTGGGCTACGGGGAGGAGCCAGTTGCTATTATTGATAGACAGGATCGCTAGTTGAGTTCTAAGAGGATTTATGCTATAAAGGTCCAGTGGCGGGGCCAACCGGTCGAGGAGGCGACTTGGGATTCCGAGGAGGACATGCAGAGCAGATACCCACACTTATTCAGCACGTCAGGTATGATTCTAGACCCGTTCGAGGATGAACATTTGTTTAAGAGGTGGAGAATGTAACGACCCGATCGGTCGTTTTGCGTATTCGGACCCCGTTCCCCTAAATAAGACTTCCCGTAGTGGCTTATCGTGATTTGTGACTTGCGGGGACGGATGGTTCGGGATTTGGAAGTGTTTAGAATAGTATAGGAACACTTGGTTCCTTAAGGTTGGCTTTTTAAGCCAAGTTTGACTTCGGTCAACATTTTGACTAAACGACCTCGGAATCGAGTTTCGACGAATCCAGTAGCTTCGTATGATGATTTCAAACTTGTACGTATGTCCGGAATGGGTTTTGGATGACCCGGGAGCGTTTCGACGCCAAATAGCGAAATAGAGTTTCCTTAAGTTTGAAATTTGGTTTGGAACGTGATTTTATGTTATCCAGGTCCGAACGGAATTCCGAGACCAAGAATAGTTCCGTTATGTCATTCATGACTTGCCTGCAAAATCTGGTGTCATTCCGAGTAGTATAGGTCGGTTCGGCATATTGAAACCGAATTCAAGAACTTAGAAATTCTTAAGTTTGATCCTAGGGGTTATGAGGGGTGATTTTGAGATTTAGCATTGTTTCGGGTGTTCCGAAGGCTCGAGCGAGTCCGTATTATGATTTAGGACTTGTTGGTAAAATTGGACGGGGGCTCAGGTGGGCCCAGGTGCCTCCCGGACATCACATGAGGCCAAAAACCAGCTGAAAATGCAGCTGGTGCACCTGATCTGGTGTGACCGCAGGTGCGGTTGCCCAGCCGCAGGTGCGGGACCGCTCCTGCGGTCCCAGCCTCGTAAGTGCGGGAATTCCGCAGGAGAAAAACCGCAGGTGCGGTCTCCATCTCCGCAGGTGCGTGCCCAGTCCTTCCCGTCCAACTCCGCAAGTGGGAGCCCCAACTCCGTAGGTGAGAGCCCCAGCTCGCAGGTGCGATCCTCAAGCCTCAGGTGCGGAACCCTTGTAGGCCAGGCAGCGCATTTTCACTTAAACATGGGATTTCCTTCATTCTTTTCATTTTACACCTCCATTGAAGACTTGAGAGCTTGGGAAGAACTCTCTACCACCTAGCTACTAAGAGGTAAGTAAATTCTATTTAAATGATAGATTATTACACCAAAACTTAGGTAGATTAACATCTAAATAGTGGAAATCATAGGGGTTAGAGTGAAAACCTAGGGTTGATGAACTTTAGGGAATTTTACCACTTTTCTACCATAAAATCATATAAAAAAAATTATATATTAATGATCCTTAGGCTATGGGTGAGTGTTATCTTCGAAAATTTCCGGAATCCGAGCATGTGGGCTCGGGGGTGTATTTTGGGATTTCTTCAAGAATAGTGAATTTACTAAATAAGTAGGAGAATTTCCATACTTTGAGCATGCATTGACATATTTATATATCATTTTACAAGTTTGGAGTTTCGGGCGCGTTCTTGACCGGGAAGTAGATTCTACGCGAGGTGAGTCTCCTTTCCAACCTTGTAAGAGGGAATTGTCCCCATAGGTAAATGTAAATGATTGACTTGTCCTTATTTGCGGGGGGCTACGTACGTGCAAGGTGACGAGAATCCGTGCGTAGCTACTACTCTGTTGCGTCAGGTAGAATTTAGGATCTCACAATCATGCCTTTATGTGCTTTACCTATATCTTTACATGTGTTCCTAGTTGCTTATTATCCTTGAAATTGACATGAGAATTTAGGAATCTATGTGAAAGTTTAAGTGCTTAAATCTCTGAATTCAAGAATAATCCATGATAAGTTTCTGAATTTTTTGATAAATTCGGTGTATGTCTACGAGCACCCGTGTCGTATGTATGATTCGCGAGCGGGGTAATGGATGCATCTATGGTTCGTGTCGCTCGACCCTCGGCAGTGCACATTTATTTTCGCGTCGCTTCGGCCGTACAGTTCGGCATATTATGTGCTATGTATTTGACTGAGAGTCTTGTTATTATTAAATAAATTACCCCACGTGTAAGGGAAACTTGAGACTTTTGTGATAATTACTATTTGACTCATGAGAATAAATTGCAGTCATATATAATTGATAACTTCATGCCTTAGTGATTTTCATGACTATTTTTCTTGTCTAGCTTTATGTAATCATATTATTGGTTATTGACCCTAGTAAGTATCACGTCTACCTCTCGTCACTACCTCTTCGAGTTTAGACGGGATACTCACTGGGTACATATTTGTTTATATGTACTCATGCTACACTTTTGTACTTAATTGTACAGGTTCTGAGGTTGTTGCACCTGGTCACCATTCGGGTGTCCGTCGCTGAGAGTACTACCGGGATTTGACTACACGGTGAGCTGCTCCTCCTGGCGTTTCCCCAGCAGCACTGTGGAGTTTCCATTATTGTTGAATATCCTGTCTACTCTTCCAGACAGTTGTACATCTATTTTGTTTATTTTGTATATTCCACTAGTCGCCTGTGGACTTGTGACACTAGGTCTTGGCACACGTAGTTGATTCACCAGCATTATGCTACTCTGTTTTATGCTGGCAAACGATTTTTTTTTGAGTTACTTTAAACCACTTTTCCACACTTCCTCACTTTCATTTAAGCACTGCTTTGAGTTACATTAAACCACTTTTCCACCACTTTTCTACCTTGAAATTATATGAAAATTTCATATTAATGATCCTTAGGCTATGGGTGAGTGTTATCGTCAAAAAATTCCGGAATCCGAGCATGTGGGCCTGGGGGTGTATTTTAGGATTTCTTCAAGAATAGTGAATTTACTAAATAAGTAGGAGAATTTCCATACCTTGAGCATGCATTGACATATTTATATATCAATTGACTAGTTTCGAGTCCTCGGGTGTAAAGTTTGGAGTTTCGGGCGCGCTCTTGGCCGAGAAGTAGATTCTACGCGAGGTGAGTCTCCTTTCCAACCTTGTAAGAGGGAATTGTCCCCATAGGTAAATGTAAATGATTGAATTTTCCTAATTTGCGGGGGCTGCGTACGCGCAAAGTGACAAGAGTCCGTGCGTAGCTACTACTCTATTGCGTCGGGTAGAATTTAGGATTTCACAAGCATGCCTTTATGTGCCATACCTGTATCTCTACATGTGTTCCTAGTTCCTTATTATCCTTGAAATTTACATGAGTATTTAGGAAGCTATGTGTAAGTTTAAGTGCATAAATCTCTGAATGCAAGAATAATCCATGATAAGTTCCCGAATTTCCTGATAAATTCTATGTATGTCTACGAGCACCCGTGTCGTATGTATGATTCGCGAGCGGGGTAGCCCTATATTTATGTCAACTGCGTTGCATGATCGATTCGCGAGCGGGTTAATGGATGCATCTATGGTTCGTGCCGCTCGACCCTCGGCAGTGCACATTTATTTTCGCGTCGCTTCGGCCGTATGCTTCGGCATATTATGTGCTATGTAGTTGACTGATAGTCTTGTTATTATTAAATAAATTACCCCACGTGTAAGGGGGACTTGAGACTTTTGTGATAATTACTATGTGACTCATGAGAATAAATTGCAGTTTTATATAATTGATAGCTTCAAGCCTTAGTGAATTTCATGACCACTCTTCTTGTCTAGATTTATGTAATCATATTATTGGTTATTGACCCTAGTAAGTATCACGTCTACTTCTCGTCACTACTTCTTCGAGTTTAGACGGTATACTCACTGGGTACATATTTGTTTATATGTACCCATGCTACACTTCTGTACTTAATTGTACAGGTTCTGAGGTTGTTGCACCTGGTCACTATTCGGGTGTTCGTCGGTGAGAGTACTACCGGGATTTGACTACACGGTGAGCTGCTCTTCCTGGCGTTTTCCCCAGCAGCACTGTAGAGTTTCCATTATTGTTGAACATCCTGTCTACCCTTCCAGACAATTGTACATCCATTTTGTGTATTTTTTATATATTCCACTAGCCGCCTGTGGACTTGTGACACTAGATCTTGGCACACGTAGTTGATTCACTAGTATTATGCTACTCTATTTATGCTGGAAGACGTTTTTTTTTTGTTACTTTAAATTACATTGCCTCACTTCCTCACTTTCATTTAAGGATTGCTTAAATTAAAACTGGATAAGTATTTAAACACCTCATTTGTTTAAGTAATTTCGTTAGTAACTAGTGTTGGCTTGCCTGACTTCGGTGTTGGGCACCATCACGACCTGAGTAGGAATTTGGGTCGTGACATCTTAATTATGCACGTAATACTGATACACATGGACAGGTCAGAGCTGTTGGTTTATTCTATGTTGGAACTCATCTGGTGCGTCCAATTCAAGTATATGATGAAAGAATTCAAGACTCTTCTAGATCTTTCTCTCATGTGAAGAGCACGTGAATATTTCTGTACAGATAAATAGGAATATTCCTAAGTTAGTTAGTTATATTTAAATCAATAGGAATTAGACAAATGTATAGAATAGCTCTGATTTTTTATTTGCTTGATTTTTTTCTAGCTAACAACGATTTTTGTATAAATATGGTTGTACACAGTGAATCCAATCATCACAAAATTTCTCAAAACCTTCATTGTCCCTTTTTACATTTTTTCTCAAGATATTTATTTAATTTCTTCATGGTATCATAGCATATCAACAGACCTTCATCTTCTTAAATCTATCTCTCAGTCATCCCTTTCCTCTCTTCTTCAAAATGGTTTCACCTATTGAAGTTACTCCAACTTCTGGAGTTTATGGGACTAGTGATGTTGCTACCTTGGATTCTAGTAACCCTTATTTTCTTCACCCTTCATACGCTCATGGGATGACCTTAGTGAATTCCTCCTTTGATGGGAGAGGTTATGGGGGCTGGAGGCGCTCCATCTTGATAGCCCTTTCAACTAAGAACAAATTGGGCTTCATTGATGAAAGCTGCAAGTCTCCTGGAACTGCTTCTTCTGATTTCAGTTTATGGAACGGAAGTAATGACATGGTTACTCTTGGTTGTTGCATTCTCTCTCTAAAGAGATTGCATCAAGTGTCATCTAACTCCAAATCTGCTCAAGAGCTTTGGACAACACTTGAAGATAGATTTGGACAGTCTAGTGGAGCCAAGTTTTACCACCTGCAAAAGGAATTGAGTGATTTAGTGCAGGGAAGATCAGATATAGCTAGATACTTTACCAAAATCAAGGCCCTATGGGATGAGCTTGATGCTCTGACTACTGGTGTTCAATGTTCATGTGCTTGTACATGTGGGGGTAAAACTAAGTTGGTACAATCTTTTCAGGATGAGAGACTTATCCAATTTTTAATGGGTTTGAATGATATTTATGCCCCTGCGAAGAGTAATATTCTCATGATGTCCCCTTTGCCTAATGTCCATCTTGCCTACCCTCTACTTGTTCAGGATGAAAATCAAAGGTAGGTTTATGTTAGCTCTCAGTTTCCTACTAATTCTTCATCATTTTTAGCTTCTAATCAGGGAATCTCTGCTCAGAAGTTGACTAACTTTGATTTTAAGGGAAAGAAGAATAATTTGTCTTGCTCCTACAGCAAGAAATCAGGACATACGGTGGACAAATGTTACATAATCATAGGATTCCCTACTGATTTTAAGTTCACTAAGCCCGAAAAATTCCAGGGGAACATGAGAGTCAATGCAGCTATGGAAACTCCTGATTCAGGATCTTAGCCTGTCATTCCTTCAGAGGGAAGTATTGCTCAACAACAACTCACTGCAGAACAATTCACTCAGCTGGTACACCTTCTTCAACAAGTTAAAGTCAATCAGACAGGCACCTCAACATCAGAAGCTAGTGTAATTACAGCTATGAGTGGTGGTAAAAATTTTAACAACTCAATCTCTTGTGTCACATATGTTAATTCCACTTATTGGATCTTAGATACAGGAGCCACAGAGCATATGACTTCTGATTCTAATCGTTTCTCTTCCCTTGAACTCTTAATTATTCCTGTTGATGTCGATCTTTCTAAGGTCAAGGCTACCCACAAAGGAGTGTATCGTTTTTTCCCAAGATAATCATTCATGATGTACTCTATGTTCCTTCCTTTAAAGTCAATCTCCTATCAGTTTATAAGTTATGTAAGCAGCTAAGTTGCTTATTAATTTTCTCCTCTGTTGGGTGTGTGATGCAGGGCCCTTTAGTGAAGAACCCTCTGTCCTTTGGGGATGTTAGTGGTGGTCTATATCTTTTGCCTTACCCCAGTTCTCAGCTTAAGAATTTTTCCAAGAAGAGAGTTAATACTCTGTCTAGTGCTAGTGCTTCTACTTGTAATTCAGTTCCTAGTTCGGTTTATTTTTCTGCTAAAACTCATGCTGATGTAAAACTTTGGCACTATAGATTGGGCCATTTACCTATTCCAGCAATGAAATATATCAACTTTATTTCTACTTTGTCCACTTCTGAATGTATTTGTAATATTTTCCCTTTAGCAAAGCAATCCAGATTGCCATTTCCCATCAGTGAAATAAAATCCACTTGTCCTTTTGATTTAATTTACATAGACACCTGGGGACCTTATAAAACTCTCATATATAATGGTTTCAAGTACTTCATCACCATAGTTGATGACTATAGTAGAACTACTTGGACTTACTTATTAAGTACTAAGAGTAATGCTTTCACTGTTCTAAAGTATTTCCTTGCTATGGTTTTTAGACAATTCAATTCCAAAGTAAAGAAGATTAGATCTGATAATGCATTAGAGCTGGGTGGGGGCACTACAACTGCTGAGTTTCTTGCCTCTCAAGGTATTTTCCACCAAACTTCTTGCACCGGGACCCCTCAACAAAATGAAATTGTTGAGCGAAAATATAGGCATCTTTTAGAAGTATCACGAGCTTTACTTTTTCAATCTAAAGTGCCAATTTCCTATTGGGGAGAGTGTGTTTTGACTGCTACTTTTTTAATCAACAGACTACTTACTAAGGTACTTAAAGGAAAGACTCCATATGAACTCATTTTTGAAATTGTGCCTTATGAGAACATTTGGGTGTCTGTGCTATGCCTCCACCTTATCACAACACAAGACAAAGTTTTATCCTAAAGCTACTCCTTGTGTCTTTTAGGGTATCCACCTGGAAAAAAAGGGGTACAAATTGTTGAACCTTAAAACTAACAAAATATTTGTCTCTAGAGATGTTCATTTCCTACTCAAAAAATCACTATATGGTTTAAAGCAAACATCTCGGCAATGGTATGCCAGACTTGCCGGTGCTCTAAATTTTAAGGGTTTCTTTTCTTCCTTCAACGATTATTCTTCTTTTTGTAAGAAATCAGGAGACTCTATTTTAGTAGTTGCTATTTATGTTGATGATATTTTGCTAACGGGCAATGACCCTACAGAGCTCAATCATCTTAAGGAATTCCTAGATGCAGAATTCAAAGTCAAAGATTTAGGATCCTTACATTATTTTCTCGGACTGGAGGTGCTTCGTGAGTCTCATGGTTTCATCATTTGCCAAAGGAAATTTGCTCTGGAGCTTCTTTCTGAATATGATTGTGCCCATTTGTCTACGGTTTCCTCTCCTCTTGACCATTCTTGCAAGCTCTCTGCAGATACATGAGAACTTCTTGGGGATCCCACTTCTTACAGAAGATTGATTGGTAAATTGAATTATCTCACTCATACAAGGCCCGATCTCTTTTTTGATGTGCAGCTTCTTAGTCAATACATGCAGCAACCTCGTCTTCCTCATTTTCATGCTGCTCTTCGTGTTATCCGCTATCTCAAAGCATATCTTGGGCAGGGATTGTTCATGTATGCGGCTTCTGATTTTACTCTTCTCGCTTTCTGTGATGCCGATTGGGGATCTTGTCCTGATTCCCGAAAATCTATAAGTGGATACTTTATCAGTCTTGGGGGTTCTCCAATCTCGTGGAAATCAAAGAAGCAAACTTCTATATCTCTTTCCTATGCTGAGGCGGAGTATAGATCAATGTGGCGTGGCGTCTCCGAGCTGACTTGGCTGAATCAGCTTTTAACCGATCTCTCTGCTCCACCATCTCTTCCGATTCCAGTACACTCGGATAGTCAAGCTGCAATATGTATTGCACGTAACCTGTTTTTCACGAAAGGACTAAGCACGTCGAGATCGACTGCCACTTCGCTTGTCAACAGTTTCTCTCTGGTCTGATTTCTCTATCCTTTGTCCCTTCGTCCTTTCAACTTGCAGATCTGTTCACTAAACCTTTATCATGGCCTTCTCATTATCACATTCTGGACAAGTTGGGTCTCTCTTCATTCCCCTCCAACTTGGGGGGAGGGGGGTGTTGGAGATAATGGTGATTCAACAAGGGTTGAAGAAAGTAAAGACATTGAAGAAGAAAGAAGATTTTTGGCTCAGACATAGGATACACATTTTCGGAGAAACAAAGTAAAGACTTTACTTTTCTTAATTTTGCACTTAATACTGATACACGTGGACAGATCAGAGTCGTTGGTTCATTCTATGTTGGGACTCATCTGGTGCGTCCAATTCAAGTATATGATGAAAGAATTCAAGACTCTTATAGATCTTTCTCTCATGTGAAGAGCACATGAATATTTCTGTACAGATAAATAGGAATATTCCTAGTTATTAGTTAGTTATATTTAAACCAATAAGAATTAGACAAATATATAGAATAGCTCTGATTTTTTATTTGCTTGATTCTTTTCTAGCTAGCAATGATTTTTGTATAAATATGGTTGTACACAGTGAATAAAATCATCACAAAATTTCTCAAAACCTTCATTGTCCCTTTTTACATTTTTTCTTAAGATATTTCTTTAATTTTTCTGTATTGCATGCTAGTCTCTAGAAAAAGGTGAAAGTTCGTTAGGCCTTAAATGCATGTTGTTTTAATTAATAGGATCATTTATAGAAATTAAATGGATAATTTACTCACTATTTTACAGATTGTAGATCATTCAGTCTTTCGACTAGGATTGGATATATATTCTAATAATATCACATTATCTTTATTGACTTATTTCATATAATAATAAAATTCGTTTTTTGGGGGTCTATACTAATTTTCTGATCCCAGCTACGCAACTAAGCATGTTGTAGAGGAAAAAAGAACAGGGCATACAAAGAACACATAACGTTTTGACTAATCTAACGAATTTAATTTATCACAATTAACAACAACAAAAAATAATTTAATTTATCACCTACTTATTGGCCCAAAAATTACTCCTAACTGTAAAGCAGTGAAACTGTAGCAAAATTAAATATTTAAAAAAAAAAGGAGACAAATAACGCAATGAAACTAACAAGGAAAATTAAAGAAGACGACAAAACAAGATAAATGGATAATTATTAACTTTACTGTACCAGCTGAGAATTAAAGAAAATAGGGGAACGTGGCAACTCCAAGTTAGATCCTTTACCACTGTAAATTCTCCAAAATATCTGTTGCTACCGCTCCCAATCTTACTATAATTAAATAGTAAATTATTATGAAAGTTAATTTTATAATTTAGTGATAACCGTATTAAAAAATATAAATATTAATATATATTTATTAGATTGACGTAAACACATGGAGTCGAGTGGATAAGTTTTAACCCCACCCTCACTCTTCCCTTTCACTTTTAGTCATATTTAGGAGTTTTTTTTTTTTCTTCATAAATCAGTCACCACACCAATCTTCCTTATTCAAGCATATATAGGGTTATTCAGAATATACATAAAAGGCCATGAGATGGTAGGATTAAGTATAGTACTCGAAGGCAATGAAACTATTGAGACAAAAACAAATGTGGCTATTAATGCAACAGCTTGTGCTACATCTTCTTTTTCGAATATAGTCAACAAAGCCAGTACTGTGACAATCAAACCCTTTTCTCCTACCATTACAATATCCTCTTCGTTTTCCACTCAAAACTCTTTTGCAGCAATAGCCATGGCCACTAATAATTGTGGATTTCTTGATTCTTGTTTTCTTTGTAAGCAGAAGCTCTTACCTGGCCAAGACATCTACATGTACAAGTAAGCTGCTTTATATTTCCTTTTTTCTTTTTTACTTCATTAGTTAAAAAACTTTTCCGCTATTAAAGTGATTTTAAATACTTATAATACATTAATAGGACCCTCCGTCTCATTTTATGTGAAGTTATACGAGTGGTTTTTTAATATGTTGGTATAAAGCATGTAGTGTCACTTTTAAAATTTAATTATTTTTAAATATTAAATAGTTGTGTTCTTTGGGATACCTAAAAAGAAAAATATATCACATAAAATGGGACAAAAAGGATAAAGCATTTTTTAATAGGAGTACTTAACTTATATACATTGATAATTCTAAAAAATTACACTATAAATATATTTTAATCGATTATAACATGTTATTGATTTATTATAACTTTGAGTTACTAAATTAGAATAACTCTAGAAGGTTACAACTTTACATGTAAAATTGTTGGCCATCTTAATCTGATAACGTAAAAAATTATGTGCTGCCACAAATTTAATCTCTTTAATTATTGTCAAACCATGTTTAGACGAATTTTCAAATGAATTAATTATGTAAATATTTTTTATTAGATTAATACATGCATAAAGTTAAAGTTCAACATCATTTTTATCATGAAACAGGGGTGATAGGGCATTTTGCAGTGTGGAGTGCAGGTGCAGCCATATTTTTAAGGATGAAGAAGAAATTACAAAGACAAAACCAAAACATAACCATTCATTAGCCTCCATTAAACCTCAATAGAGATTTATTCTCTCGCCGCATTATGTTTTGACTATAGGTCACGGGTTCAAGCTATAAAAGCAGACACTAATATTTGCATTATGGTAGATTGTCTATATCACATTTCTTGGTGTGCGGTCTTTCCCCGTGCTCTACATAAATACGGAATATTTTATGTACCGGGCGACCATTTACATTTTGTTTTGACTAGTGTATCCTGTTCTTTTTTCCCCCTTGGATTTCTAGAAGTAGTATGAAAATTGAAAGCTTAACAAATAGTTCCATTATCAGCCCAGGGTTTTGGTTTTCCTTTGCTATAAACTGATGGCGTTAAATGGCAATCAATGAGCATCTTTATTATTATGCCTGGGAATGGATTCGAGCATAAAGAAATTCGGGATTTACTGGATTCAAAATGAGTGTGTGTTCTAGTAATGTATACATTTTAAATATCTTTTGTATATGTATACAGTGAAGGAAGTAATTTTTATAGGTAGTCATTCAACTTTGTGATTATTTTCTAAAAGTCACTTTTTTTTTCTTTTTTTGTTACGTAAAAGTCATTCAATTTTGCTTCCCTTTTCTTTTTTTTGTTACACAAAATCATTTTACTACTCTAGTTATCACAATAGTCATTTTAACCACATTTTACGAATTCCTTTCACCTGAAAAGTCTATTATACTTTTGACATTATAAATCCTCTCATTCATGCAACACCTTCTATATTATATGCTCTATAATATACTTTTATCCAAGTATTTTACTTATAATTAAAATAACTCAATATTATTTTATTGTCACGACCCGAAATCCCACCTTCAGGTCGTGACTGCGTCTAACGTTGAACCCGCTAGAAGTGTCAACGTGTAACACAATACAAACATAATAATGCAGAATTTAAAAGAATTAACTAGAAACAATTTATAATTTTTAATAACAAAAGTAGATAGATTTCGAGACTAAGTGGTTATAAAAAAATACAATCTGTTGTAATAATCCCAGAACCTGGAGTCACTAACTCACGAACTATCTATAAGAGTGCTAAATACAAAGTCTGAAGAAAATAATACATGAACTGTCTCAGAAACTAGGAGATAAGCAAGACAAGATAGGAAAAATAGGGATAGAGGAGACGCCAAGGCCCACGAACGTCTGCGGGTCTACGTTGAGATCTCCGGGGTGGACTGAAGGATACTCCCTCTAACGGTGTCCACTGGGTCCGGNATGTACTGAGTAAGTGCCGAGCCTAACCTCGGCCGAAGTAGTGACGAGGCTAGACTTGACAACGATAATCTACCTGTACAGTTCTACAAGATATAGCACAGACAAACGCAGAAATAACCAGATAAGCATGGGATACGGGAGCAGTTAATGGGGGTAACAAGTGGGAGATAAGAACGATTAATTAACACATAGGAGAAAGCAAGAGAGCAAATTAACAAGAATGCTAACATAACAAGTATAAATGCGAGCAATGTATGTAATGGCACGACATCACCCTTCGTGCTTTTACTCTCTTCCTCACAATGCGATGATATAAGATAATATAAATCATGGCACGGCATCACCCTTCGTGCTTTTACTCTCTTCCTCACAATGCAATGTACAATGTGAGGCAATATAAATTATGGCACGGTATCAACCTTCGTGCTTTTAATCAATATGAACCATGGCAGGGCATCAACCTTCGTGTTTTTACTCTCTTCCTCACTATGCATTTTATGATGTAATCAATGTAAATCATGGCACGATATCACCCTTTGTGCTTTACACTCTTACCCACCAAAACAATGACAAATATCAAATGGCAAGGAATGTA
>ML257010.1:19017-31827 GCA_005239495.1 Nicotiana undulata | reverse complement strand
TTACACACTTAAATGTTTTAAAAAAAAAGGAAAAAAACCCCCCCCCCCCCCCCCCCGCTTCTTACTATAATAAAATAACATCTTGCTTCAAGATTTTGATTTTTTTTTCTTTTTTTTCTGGGCAGTTCTATTCCCTTCATCTTAAATGACGCACATCTACATTTTCTCCTTATAGTCTAAACGATCACCAGATTTATAGTCTTATTGTCTTAGTTAAGAGTCCGTAATTAAATATTACATATATCTAAAGAATTTTCTAATATAAATATAAATCTAAACAAAAGTTTGGACACATATCTACTACTCTAGTTTCACCCTTGTTTGGTGAAGCTAAGATATGATCGACCCGTGAAATATGCCAAATGCACCAAACAGTTTGGGACTTAGTAGCTTGTTTGGTAGGGTGTATAAGAATAGCTACCGAATAAGGTAGTAATGTTAGTATTAGTTATGCTGTGATTATCTCTTATCGATTATTTGGTTTGGTGCATTAAAGTTTTTGAAAGGGCAGTTCTATTTTTATACATGCTTATCCACCACGTATTAAAAATTATGATTGCTAATGTCAAGGTTTGCTATGTATAAAAATAGCAATGAATATGGTTATACTTATACATAGATTTGAAAGTACTATCAAACAAGAAATTAATCATACCAAAGCTAATACATATAATATTATTTTTCTTATAATACATCCTACCAAACGTTCACTTAGACTTGACAAGTGATGTATTCTATATTTAATGTTAGGATAAAATACTACTCCCTTTGTTCTGTAAACCTTTTTTTCTTTGGTCTGTTAAAAAAAAAAAATCTCTTTCTTAATTTGGTAACAATTTCGCTTAACTTACAATTCTAACCTTAATATAAAATTTTTATAACCACACAAATAATCCGGGTCCCTTTTTAACTTGGTTAAGACCGCAAATTTCAAAAATTTATATTTTCTTAATTCCGTATCTAGTTAAACAGGTTCACGAAGGGAGTAAATAATAGTAGGCCATATGAGGCGCCAGATAGTGTCGAAATAATTCTGAGCCCCACATTCTAGGACAAGAACTAAAACGACAAAGGAAAAGATGAATTAGTGAGGAGGACCCATAATTAAGTAAGTTTGGTGATGCTCATCTGAAAATATCTCTTGGCCTGCTTGCCCATCTTGAACGCCAGGGCCTAGTAGGTGATCACACTCATTAACAAAAATCCCAAGGACTTATTACAAATAATAATCAAGATTTTATATATAGAGAGAGGTTTAGAATATGTGCATAATTATTCAAAGTCACGTTGTCGACAATAGACTGTCCCCCTAATTTTATTTCGACCTTTAGAGGCCTTGCACGCTATGCATTAATACGACTAGTGGGATTTCTAGATCGCACTTAGATTTTCTTAATGCTTATATATTAGGATCTAAGATCAAGCTCGGTAAGTTCAGTTCAAATTGGCAACATGCCAAGTTCACTTCTATTCAAATTGGAGGGCAGAACTCAATAGCTACTAGTAACGGATCCAAAATTTTGATTTGATGGGTTAATACCTAATTTTTTCAGCAAGCTTGTTACATTTTTAAAATTATGGATTCTCAATCTATTATTTATTGAATTTTTAGTGATTTTTCACATATATTTTTTCCATCTTCACGGGCATATTCAATGTAAAGGCTATAGATAATCTGAATCATAGCTTTTCTTATACCCTATATTATTTTGTCAAAACAATATTTAATATATACAAACAATAAGTTTTGAACATATTAATTTATATGAATTTTGGTAGATTTACAAATTTTAAGTCATAAAGTTCGAATTCTAGATCAACCTCAATGTATGTTACATGAACCCTACAGTACAGACGTTTTCCATCCACCACTGACTTCTACTATTCCACCATGCTTTATCTTGAGCACTTGTGATTTTCATTCACCACTGACTTCTCTGTTCTATCATGTTCTATCTTGAAGGAAAGCGGGTCAAAATATCGCTTTTAAACATAAAAGCTATATGATAACTAGAAGAAGATCTGAAGAATTGATGAATTCCGTGCTCGCGAGTGCTTCGTACTTGTAATTTCCTCTCCAAGTGGCGTCCCTGCCCTTTGCCAAAATAGTTTTATGTTTGCTTTTAAACGAACTTAGGGGCATCTTGTGGTCGAAATAACCGAGTCCCAGGCGAACTAGGACAAATTTATGTCACCAGCACCAAGGGTAGCGTGGGGTGCTGGCAAAATCGCCTCAAAGGTTTTCTAGGTTTGAATATTTGGAAGAATGAACAAAATTCCGTTCAACTCAGCTTTTACCTAGTTGCAGATGTCGCAATTGCGATATCATGTTCGCAATTGCGAGAAAGAGGTCGCAATTGTGAACTCCTCTGAGTCCTAATAATCGCAATTTCGATAAATTGGTCGCAAATGCGAACCTTAATGCCCTTGCAAATGTGGACCATTTCTTCGCAAATGCGAAGATCCTCAATAATATGATGAGTCGCAAATGAGACACTGCCTTGGCAGAAGCGGAAATAGCAAATTCGCAAATGCAAACTTTACCTCGCAAATGCGAGATATGACACAGACACCAGAAACACAAGTCCAAAATCCTATCATAGCCTATTCGAAACTCACTCGTCCCCTCGGGGCTCCAAAACAAACATACACACAAGTCCAAAAACCTCATATGAACTCGCTCGCGCGATCAAAACACCAAAATAACACCTAGAATTACAAATCGGACACCAAATCAAATATTTTCAATGAAACTTAAGAACTTCTATTTTAACAACCGGACGTCTGAATACGTCAAACCAACTCCGTTTCTCACCAAAAGGCAGACTAAAGGCAGACACGTCGTAATTATAGTAATGGATCTATATTGAGTTCCGGAACCAACATACGGACCCTGCATCAACAAAGTCAAACATTAGCCAAATCTTTGAACTCTTTAAACTCTTAGATTCAAATTTCGACAAAAAGCGATAACTTGAGCTAGGGACCTCTGAATACGATTCCGAGCATATGCCGAGGTCCCAAATCACGATACGGACCCACCAGTACCATCAAAATACGGATACGGGTCCGTTTTCTTAAAATATTGACTGAAGTCAAGTCAAATGAATTTTTAAAGCAAAATTTTATATTTTATTAATTTGTAACATAAAAGGTTTTCGGAAAAATATCTGGTTCGTGCATGCAAATCGATGTAGCTTAAAGAAGCTATTTGAGACTTCAAAACACAGAATTAAGGTTTAAAACTCTAGATGACCTATCGGGTCATCATAAATAATTAGTCGAGATTTTGAAGAAGTAGACAAGATGATTTATTTTACTATCTTTTCGATAAATGCCAAGCAAAAATCGCAAGTTGTGTGGATTATATTATTGGGATGATCTTATAAGGCAGAATACATCGGTAGGCCCTTAAACGTGTCTTCACTTTTCACTTTGACACTTTTTCTTGACTATGTTCCACCTGAACCCCATAACAAGGTTACTACTGTTCCACTTAGACACAAAAAACACACGGGCCACTATAAGTCAAGTGTGTGTATATAAGCGCTGCTAACGTGTAATAGCCGACAAATACATTTCTTCCATGTGGATTTATTGTCCACGTAAGATCTATGTGTACTGCGTAAATCCAACTCAAATAGATCGGGTTAAAAATTAAAAGACCCAACCCATTTAGTTACCTTTAATCGTTACATCCGACAGTAAAAAACCTAATCTCATTTACCGTCTCCCTCTATCATCTTCTCCTTCCAAAACCGATTGTTCCATCAACAAGAAGGTCAAGGAAGAGATCAAATTACTCTTTTACTAGTATGTGTCGAGTTAATATTTTATAGAGATTTTAGTTATTTATTAGGGTTTTGTTGTTAGTAATGGTGTTTTTGGGAATTGTAGATACAAAAATAATTTTTTTCATTTCTTTTTGTCGAATCTTGTTGTCTGTGCTCACGTGTTGCTTTTTTTGTTCACTTTAGGTTAAAATCATGTAAGTGGACGAATTCATTCTTGTCCGCTTTCTCCATGGTGGGATCTTTATTAAATCTCCAGGTGCGAAATATGTCACTAATATAGAGGTAAATGAGTTTTCCATTGACAAAGACCATTTCTCATTGTTTGAACTTCAATATTACACAAGGGCGTTGGGTTATGCAAATATTGGGGTGGTTTTATGTCTTTAACCCTAGGTCCAAAGAATTTTTCTTGATTGAAAATGATGAACAACTATATAATATTGCTTGTTACTGTAAGGAGAGTATTTTAGACTTATACATTTCACATGTTGGTGAGATAATTCCTGATAGTGACCCCAATTAGGTATTTATGTGGGCCAGAGGATGTTCAAGAGTAACAACACAATTAATGATCCAACTAGGGTAACAACAGAAGTTGGTGAAATCAATATAAATGGACCACAACTAAGTGAATAGCCTCCACATGATACTGTAATTGGTGTTAGAACTGATTTTAATGATGAAAATAATATATTTGTTGTATGTGTAGGTACTCCTGAAACGTGCTCAAGATTGAAGGGATAAATCAAATAAGATCGATGATTGCATCCAAGTTTGAGGGAATCAATGAAGATTGACGGAATAGATTGAGGCTAGAGATCAATCAATCAAAGATATCAAGAATCCGGAAGCACTTAAATCATGTGGCTAAATCTGGAAAGACCAAGATTCTAGGAAGATTTCGGCGCCATCAAAGGAAGTCACTAGCGCATCGTCTTCAGCCATAGCTGTTGCGGAATAACCTTATTCTGGGAAAGAATTATTTTCTTTCCAAGGATCAAATCTCTTGGGTTGGCAAATCTCTTCAGCAATCAAGTTTTTTCAAAAGTATTTAAACCAATTCTTTTACCTTAGAATACATACTTTTATCGAACCAATTACCCTCTCTTTGTCTACTACATACAAACATTGTAGCTCCTTTAATATTTGTGGCGCAACAAGTTAGAGAAGAAAGAGAGAAAACCACTGGTGAGGCGTTGTATCAAAGAGAAACGAGTGATACTAAAAGCAAGCTATCGGTGTAATCTACACCATCCACTGTATACTCGAGAACTACATTCACTAAAAGAGAATACCCTTGCAACCCAAGGGAACTGGACTACGATTCACATTGAATTCGAACCAGTATAAAATTCTGATGTCTTTGTTTCCTGCATTTTTCTTTTGCTCTTATATTCTGTTGGTTAATTATCTCGCTATTATAACTTGTCGACTAGTTGTAAAACTAGTCAACTGATAAAGAATAAAATAAAATTAGTCAATTCACCCTCTCTTGTAGGGTTGTGCACAGATCGGATCGGATCGGATTTAGCATATTTCGGATTCGGATTTCGAATTTCGGATTCTAGAAAATGCAATCCGAATCCGATCCGAATTATATCGGATTGGATTCGTATTTTAAAGTTTGGATCGGATCAGATTTCGGATCGTTATTATGTCTCAAAGTTGCAAACTAATATGTATATTTTCTTTGTAAAAGAGGCAATGCATTAAGAATAATTCATGTTTACACAATATGAGAGTATTATGGTGCCAATATAGCTAAATCTAGCAATTGTAAAGGTAATAACTTGGAGGAAGATGTAAAGGAAGTACTGATTATCTGAAATTAAAGTGTAGTATTTATAAATTGCCTAATAATTTCGAATTTCGGATCGGATCGGATTAAAGTATACCAATCCAAATCCGATCCGAAATCTAAATTTTAATAAACAAAATCCGAAATTTGTTCCAATCCGAAATCCGAAATTGAATGAATCGGTTCGGATTTCGGATATCTGATCCAAATGAAAAGCCCTACCATCTTGTACTTTCAATTGGTATAAGAGCCTGGCTCACATTTTATTTACTTTGCTTAACAGCGTGTTAGAAAAGATCATGGCAAATCAAGTCATTGTTGGAGCACTTTTCCAGGAAGGAACATCACAAGTCAGGCCACCATACTTCAATGGTCAACACTTCTCTCACTGGAAAGTACGTATGGAAATTTATGCAAAATCCTATAATGTTAAGGTATGGAGAGTCATCAAAAAGGGAAACTATCCACTACCTGTTGTTGCTCAATCCCATGCTGATCCTGAAGATATTGACGCATACACTGAAGAACAAATGGCGGTTGTGCAAGTAAATGCAAAAGCAGGGAATTTGCTTTACAATGCTATAAGTAGTGAAGAATATAAGAAGATCTCCAACTGTGACACGGCCAAGGAAATGTTGGACAAACTTGAAGCCACTTATGAAGGAACTAGCAAGGTGAAAGAAAATCATATCAATATATTTGTACACGACTATGAACTTTTCCGTATGAAGGAAGGAGAATCTATTGAAGAAATATTTTCTAGATTCAACAAAATCATAAGTGATCTAAAAGCATTTGGCAAACCATACTCAAGCGGTGATCAAGTTAGGAAAATTCTAAGAAGTCTACCTACCACTTGGCAGACAAAGGTTGTCATTCTTGAATCTCAGGATCTGAACAAAATGTCATATGATGAACTTCGAGGAGAACTCATTGCTTTTGAAAAACCTCATCTCAAGAAAACAACTCAAGAAGATAAAAAAGAAGATTGTTGCTTTCAAAGCTATAACTGATAGAATGGAATGTGACATTGATGATGATCCCGAAGTCCTTAAAGAAGAAATTGCTCTAACATCAAGAAACATGGACGGACTAATGAGAAGATACAGAAATACCAAGAAGGGCAGTTTTCCATCCAGACGATCTATGCAATATTATGAACAAGACAAAAATGATGGCAAATGTTATGAATGTGGAAGATTTGAACATGTTCAAGCTGAATGTCCTGAAATTAAAAGAAAAGTCTCTGGAGAATTTAACAAGAACAAATCATTCGAAAGCTGGAGTGATGAAGACATCTCAGAACATAAGTAAATAGCCAACTTATGCTTTATGAAGATCCTAGAAAACGATATGAACAAGATCTCTGGATGCTGGATAGATGAGGACGATTCAGACGACGATGAGAAGGACGAAAATGAAAATTATTTCATGGCACGAGGTGAAACAAGCGAGGTAAGACCCTATAACTGTGAAAGATGTAATGAATTGCAGAATATTCTTGATCTTACTCTAAAAGAGTCACAAAACCTATTTGATGAAATAAAAAGACTCAATAGAGAAGTTAGAGACTGGAAACTCAAACTTGAAGTATGCGAGATAGAACAAGATGTACTTCAGGATGAGTATGATGGATTACTGGTGCAGTTTAACCGCATGCGCAAATCCACCAGTCGCAGTTCCACTAGGTCCAGTCAAACGTCTTACAAGTCGACTGAAGAAGTACCATCCGGAACAAAGTCCACTAGTTCGGACTCAAGTGGGAACTCCAAAACTGGATCAAGCCCCAAATGTCACTACTGTAATAAGAGTGGACATAAATATTCCTTTTGTCGCTTTCATAAATCAAATATGTCAGGATGGGTTTGGAGACCCAAAGTAATCCTAAATCTAGTAATGCTAACCAAAAAGGACCCAAACAAGCTTGGGTACCTAAGAAAAGATGAAAATCATGTTTTGCAGGAACACCACAGAAGAAGTCGCAAAGGAAAATGGTATTTGGATAGTGCATGTTCCAGTCACATGACAGGTGACCAGAATCTGTTTAAGGAATTTACAAAAATTGATGGAGAAAATGTAAAATTTGGCGATGATTCAAAAGGGAAGATAGTTGGTACCAGAACAATTCCTTTCAACAACAATTGCGATATCACTGAAGTCTATATCGTGGATGGTCTTAACTACAATCTCCTAAGTATAAGTCAACTATGCGACTCAGGATATGATGTAAAATTTAAGAAAACATGTTGTGCCATTGAGGACGAAACAGGTAAAACATTCCTCCCAGGTAAAAGGTATGGAAATGTTTATATTCTTGATGGTTTTGAAAGTATAGATGGTCATATTTGCCTAACTTCTGTTTCTGATGATCATTGGCTATGGCATAAGAAACTTGGTCACGCAAGCATGCATTTGATAGAAAAATTTTCCAAACGTGAATTAGTTATTGGCTTACCCAAACTGAATTTTTCTAGAAATCATGTGTGTGATGCATATCAAATTGGTAAGCAACCCAGAAATTCCTTCAAAAGCAAAGGCATTGTCTCTACTTCAAAGCCTTTACAATTACTTCATATGGATTTATTTGGACCTACTAGAACTGCCAGCATTGGAGGTAAAAGATATGATTTTTTCATTGTTGATTATTACTCACGTTTCACTTGGGTGATTTTTCTATTTCACAAGGATGAAGCCTTGAAATTTTTTGAGATTTTCTGTAAAAAGGTTGAAAGAGAAAAAGTTTTGCTTATTACTACTGTACAAAGTGATCATGGAGGAGAATTTGGAAGCCGAGCATTTGTATATTTCTGCAATGATCAAGTATATACTCACAACTTCTCTGCACCAAGATCACCTCAACAAAATGGAGTGGTTGAACGGAAAAACAGGACCCTACATGATATGGCCAGAACCATGCTACTAGAATATTCACTGCCAAATCACTTCTGGGCAGAAAGTGTAAGACTGCTTGTCACATTCTGAATTGATGCCTCATTAGACGAATCCTGAAGAAAACTCCATATGAGCTATGGAAAGGTAAACAACCAAATGTTTTGGGAGTAAGTGTTTCATTCATAACAATGGTAAGGACAATCTTGGAAAATTTGATCTAAGAGGTGATGGAGGTATTTTTCTAGGTTACTCTTTGAACGGTAGATCTTTTAGAGTTTATAATAAATGAACTTTGTGTGTAGAAGAATTAGTACATGTTATTTTTTATGAGAATAACACTTGGCCCGAGAAAGAATTCACTGCAGGTGACGATGAGCAAGTACAACAATCTCAGGAGACAAGCAAACCTCAAGAGTGAACTGGTAAACCTGCCAACATGGAAGAGTCGACTAATGTGATCATCAATAGTCAACTAAAAGTGCCAAAAGAGTCGGCTGCTCCAGTTGTTCGTCCAAATGAATAGAGGAGTGAACCAGAGTATCCCCAAAAATTCATCATAGGAGATCCAAACGAATGAATGAAAACAAGAGGAGCTTTTAAGAAGAAAGAAAACATAGCTTTAATATCCCAGATTGAACCGAAGAAAATAGTAGAAGCTCTGAAAGATTCAAGCTGGGTGCAAGCAATGCAGGAAGAACTAGATCAATTTGACTTAAATCAAGTATGGAAACTGATACCCAAACCACCAAATGCTCTGATTATAGGAACAAAATAGGTTTTCAGAAACAAGCTGAATGAAGATGGAAAAGTTGTCAGAAACAAAGCCAGAGTAGTCGCTCAAGGGTACTCACAGCAAGAAGGAGTCGACTATGACGAAATATTTGCTCCAATAGAACGATTGGAATCTGTAAGAATTCTTTTTACATATACATCTTTCAAAAGATTCAGATTGTTCCAGCTGGATGTTAAAAGTGCGTTTCTAAATGGGTTCATCGAAGAAGAAGTTTATGTAAAACAACCTCCTAGATTTGAAGATTCAAAGTTTCCCTACCATGTGTATAAACTGACCAAAGCTCTATACGGGCTAAAACAAGCTCCACGAGTATGGTACGAATGACTCGGCTCATTTCTCATTAATAATGGTTTCATAAGAGGTAAAGTAGATACTACTCTGTTCATTAAACGATCATCTGAAGGTAATCTCATTATTCAAGTCTATGTTAATGATATTATTTTTGGTAGTACTAATCTCTTCTATGCAAGGAATTTTCTGATCTTATGCAAAGCGAGTTCGAAATGAGTGTGATGGGAGAATTAACGTTCTTTCTTGGACTACAAATTTTACAATATGAATAAGGGACATTCATATGTCAAACCAAGTACACCAAGGAAATAATTCAGAAGTTTAGTATGGAAAATGCAAAAGCCATCAACACTCCTATGAGTCCCTCAACAAATCTTGACAAAGATGAATAGGAAACCTCTGTTGATGAAACTAAGTATCGAGGAATGATTGGCTCTCTTCTTTATTTAATTTCTAGTCGGCCAGATATCATGTTTAGTGTGTGTAAATGTGCCAGGTTCCAGTCAGCTCCAAAAGAATCCCATCTGACAGCAGTAAAAGAATTATTCGATACCTTATTGGAACTGCTTATTATGGATTATGGTACTGCTTCTTATGGATTATGGTACCCTCACTCTAACACCTTTAATTTAGAAGGTTTTTCAGATGCTGATCTTGCATGTGACAAGGAAGACAGAAAAAGTACCAGTGGAACATGCCAATTACTTGGCAAAGCTTTGATAACTTGGAACAATAAGAAACAAGGATCAGTCGCACTATCCACGATTGAGGCTGAATACATTGCAATTGGACAGTGTTGTACACAACTACTTTGGATGTCTCATCAACTTGGTGACTATGAACTATCCTTTAAACCTATACTAATTTTAGTGATAATTCTAGTGCTATTTGTCTCTCAAAAAATCATGTACATCATTCTAGAGTAAAGCATACAGATATCAAGCATCATTTCATTAGAGATCATGTTCTTAAAGTAAATGTAGAAATATCGTTTGCTGGAACAAATGATCAGTTAGCTAACATTTTCACTAAGCCCCTTTTAGAAGAACAATTTTGCTCATTAAGAGAACTTCTTGGCATAATATGCATTAGCCGTCATAATTAAGACCAATGTGTCATTGACTGATCAATGTATGCCTAATGTTTTATTTCTTTTTGTAATCATTAATTGCGCCTCCGATTTTCCTCTCTTTTTCTATTAGTTGAAGAGTTCAAAGAAGGAAATCAAATCATCGCGTCCCCTCAACTGACACCCTTCTTTTTCTGCACTCAACCGTCAGAAAAAACCCTTTTTAATGCTAAAGTCTCTTTTCGATTCCCTTCATCCCCTTCGTGTGGAAACCCTTCTCAAAACCCCTCTCAACCAGAAATCCTCTTTTATGGCCAAACATCCTAAGAACCCCTCTGCCTCTACTAGGAAAATCACCCTCTCCAGAGCCAAAACCCCTTCCCAACCTCCTGAATTAGTAGACCTAGGGTCCGAACACTCTGAAGGTTTTGCCTCTACTCAGGCTGACCTATCTGACATTTCTCAACCCATAAGAGAAAAAGCCTTAGGAAAACGACCTATGGAAGAAACCCCCTCTTCGTTCACTCCAAAGAAATCCAAAATTGATCTATCCAGTACCCTAGAGTTTGGCCTAAACTTCTAGGATTCACCAAATAGGGACTTCTTTACCGCCTTGAAAGACAAGCATATTTCTCATGGGAGGGTAGCCAATCTTGATGACATGGAAGCCCTAAATTGTAAGGAAAAATATCTCTTCATCTATCAAGGATGGTCTAAGTTCTTCTTTGTTCCTCCGCCCAAAGTCTGTCAATCCTTGGTAAGAATGTTCTATGCAAATCTTCGCTCTAGTAAGCCTGATAGGTTGGAGTCCCAAGTGTTAGGCAAGCGAGTTGTTCTTGATTGTGCCTTATTTGATTCAATTTTTTAGTGCAAGTTTTCTGGTTTTCCTATGCTTTTAAAAAAATCTTGGCCTGATGATTTTGAAATTTCCTTTGATCAAGCAAAAAGGTGAATTGTTGAGTGTCCCTCTGATTCTCTTTCTAACCAGTTAGGTCCTAGTGATGAAAGTTTCGAAACCTGTGTTCTAGCCCATATTGTTGCCACCTCTTTACTCTCTCGTACCAGTTTCTTCTCCACTTTCTTTCTTAGAGACACCTTTTTAGTTTACTATCTTGTGACTAAGCTCAAAATCAAGTTGTCCTCCTGGGTTATCAACTTCATGGTTGAGAGTCCTGAAGACCCCACCAATCTACCCTATGGCATGGCTATTACCCATATTCTGGAAGCCCCCAATATCTCTGTCTCTGAATATCCCTCTATCCCTGTCTCAAAATATTATCATTCTAGAGCATTTGTGAGTATGGGGTACATGTGTATGAAGGTCTCATGGGTTAAGAAACAAGATAGTGAAGTCAAGCTTGCTCCGACTGATTCAAAATCCAAAACTTCTGCTTCGTTTCCCAGCCAAAGTGATCCTGATATTTCTGAAAAACTTCATGCCATCATTACTCCACTATATGAATCAAGGATCTTCTCTCTGCCACTCAGTCCACTGTTGGTGACATTCATACCATCTCCATGGAGACTAGGTCTGATGTATCCAAAATTTGAGTTGCAGTTCTTAGGGTAAGGGAAAATGCTGTCAAGGCTTTCGAGGAGATTTATGACAGGTTTGATGGAACGAGCATTTCGGCCACAGCCAGCTTTGATCAGATGAAGGAGGCTATCTGCAATACTCTTACATATTTTCAGCGCCATTAATATGGATGATTAAGATAATTTTTTTGTTTGTTCTGATGTGGTTGGACTGGATGCCCAGTCGATGGATGACTTTGTTTTTTTTTGTCTAGCTTTGACTATGCAAACACTTTTATGTTATCAATCATGTTTTGGTTTGTATTCCCTCTTTGCTGATGTGAAAAAGGGGGAGAAAAGGTATGTAATACTACAGGTACAATTCAAAAACAAGTCGACTCAAGTACAATTTAGCAAGGTAAGCACTTACTAAGGGGGAGTCATGACGAACAAGTCGACTACAACACTTATTGAGAGGGAGCTACGAAGTCATGGATCCTGCAGAAGCAGTCAACTACCAGAGTCTAATAGCATTCGACTACCAAGGCCTCTTACTGAGGGGGAGTAAACTACAGGGAAGTCAACTGGTGTTTATACATATATTATTTTGTCATCATCAAAAAGAGGGGGGGGGGGGGGTTTGAAGACAGCTTTTTTT
>ML257010.1:0-18944 GCA_005239495.1 Nicotiana undulata | reverse complement strand
GGGGGGGGGGGGGGATTGTAAGAACTGATTTTAAGGATGAAAATAATATATCTGTTGTATGTGTAGGTACTCCTGAAACGTGCTCAAGATTGAAGGAACAAATCAAATAAGATCGCTGATTGCATCCAAGATTGAGGGAATCAATGAAGATTGACGGAATAGATTGAGGCTAGAGATCAATCAATCAAAGATATCAAGAATCTGGAAGCAATTCAATCATGCGGCTAAATATGGAAAGACCAAGATTCTAGGAAGATTTCGGCGGCATCAAAGGAAGTCACCAGCGCATCGTTTTCAGCCATAGCCGTTGCGGAGTAACCTTATTCTTGGAAAGAATTATTTTCTTTCCAAGGATCAAATCTCTTGGGTTGGAAAATCTCTTCAGCAATCAAGCTTTTTCAAAAGTATTTAAATCAATTCTTGTATCTTACAACACATACTTTGATCGAACCAATTACCCTCTCTTTGTTCTACTACATACAAATATTGTAGCTTCTTTAAGATCTGCTGTGTAACAACTTAGAGAAGAAAGAGAGAAAACCATTGGTGAAGCATTGTATCAAAGAGAAACGAGTGATACTGAAACTAAGCTATCGGTATAATCTACACCATCCACTGTATACTCGAGAACTACATTCACTGAAAGAGAACACCTTTGCAACCCAAGGGGACTGGACTAGGATTCACATTGAGTCCGAACCAGTATAAAATTCTGGTGTCTTTAATTCCTGCATTTTACTTCTGCTCTTATATTCTGCTGGTTAATTATCTCGCTATTATAACTAGTCGACTACTTTTAAAACTATCAACTGATAAAGAATAAAATAAAAATAGTCAATTCATCCCCCCGCCTCCTCTTGTACTTTCAATTGGTGTGGAAAAGGTTGCTGCTAGTGGTGTTAATTTAGAAGGGAAGTTGCTAGTGTGGAGAATCTGAATGGTGGATAAGGGGCTAATGAAGAAGAGGTAGCTAGTAGTGAGTCAATCTTGGAGAACTTCCTGATGAGGATGATAGTGAAGTTAATGAAAAGGCTAGGACCTTTAGAAATGAGAGGATGACTAAAATGAATGCTGCCAGAAGGAAGAAATAACCTGAAACTGCTAGTGTGCTTGTATGAGAAGCTGGAATTTATAGAGGTTTTGAAGATATATGAATTAAAAAAATAGGGAAATATGTTGGTAGATTATGAGGTGATAAGGAGTTCATTGATAGTTCTAATTGTGGCACTGATGATACTGATGAAGAGGTAGAGGTGGATTTTTAGCCTGGTGTTGACCTTCTAAGTAGAAGAAAGAGCATAAAGGTTAGATATGACACGCACTGTGAAGTGGAAATTTTTGAGTTGGGCATGATATTTAAGAATGTTGGAGAGTTTAGAAAAGCAGTGGTTGATTATGCAATAGAGTATAAAGTTTAGTTAAAGCTTAAACCAAATGAGAAGGGTAGGGTAATGGTGAAGTGTAAATAAAAAAAATGCAAGTGGGAGTTGTATGCTTCAGTTGATAGAGATTCTGGTGACTTCATGATAAAAAAGGACCATCTTGTACATAAATGTAAACCACTAAACACCAACAAGATGTGTAATTCAAAAATTATTGCCAACAAATTCAAGAAAGAACTTATTGCTGCTCCTTATATGAGAATCAGGGAAATTCAAGAACTAGTTAGGGAGAGGTTGGGATTGTATATTGGCAGAACTATAGCTTATAGAGCTAAACAGATTTTTCTGAGAAAGTTTATGGGGGATTGTAAGATGGAGTTTGCCAGATTGTCTAACTATGCTGACAGTATTAAGGAAACCAATCCTGGCAGCTCCTGTTTTGTGAAAATTGACACAGAGTCTGAGCCTGGCAAGAACCTATTTTAGTACTTCTATGTATGTTTTGATGCACTCAAGAAAGGTTGGTTAGGAGGGTGTAGGAACATCATTAGTTTGGATGGTTGTTTCCTAAAGGGAAGCTGCAAGGGTGAATTACTAATGGTTGTGGGAAGAAATGGGAACCAACAAATGTTTTCTATTGCTTGGGCTGTTGTACACCATTAAACTAAACATTTATGGAGTTGGTTCCTCAATCACCTGAAAGAAGATTTGCAACTTGGTGAAGGACATGGCTTAACAGTAATGTCGGATATGCAAATGGTAAACTGTTTTGTATATACTGTTTTCAATATACTATTTTGATTCATAGTTTAATTCTGATTTTGCTTGTATTTACTGTTTTGAAGGGTCTTTTGATATCAGTTAAGGAGTTATTACCTATGGCAGAACAAGAATGTGTGCAAGGCACATATGGTCTAACTGGTCTAAGAAATGGAAGAGAGAAGAAAGGAGGAAACAATTCTAGAGGGTTGCAAAGGCCAGTTATCTGTTTAAGTACAACAGTGAAGTTGCAAACATGACGAAACTTGGCTCTACTATCTGTGAAGATATGATGAAGTACCCAAGAGATTCATGGTGCAGGGCATTCTTCCAACAACATTCCAGGTGTGACATAATAGAGAATAACATGTGCGAGACATTTAACTCATGGATATTGGCTGCTAGACACAAAAGTATTGTTACCATGTTAGAGGAGATTAGGCATAAGATCATGTCTAGACAGATTGATATGATAAAATTTGCTGAAACTTGGATTTCATATATACCACCTATCGCTAGATTAACCTTAGAAGAAAATAAGGATTTGGCTAAAGAGTGTCAAGTTATATGGAATGGGCAGGATGGGTTTGAGGTCAAATAAGGATATTTGAGGTTTATAGTTGACATTAGGATGAAGACTTGTAGTTGTAGACTTTGGAGGTTGAGAGGAATCCCATGTGAACATGCTGTGTGTGCATACTATCACTTACAAGATGATCCAGATCAATATATGGAGCATTGGTACACAAAGAAAATATTTCTGAAGGTTTATGAACATTTCATTCAACCAATTCCTAACCTGAATATGTGGCCTGAGGGTAATAATCCTACCATTGAACCACCAGCCCCAAAGCCAATGCCAGGCAGACCCAAAAAAAATAGAATGAAGGACAGAAATGAACTTAAGAAAAAATGGGGAAAGTTGTCCAAAAAAGGAGTCAAGATGACATGTTCACATTGTTATCAAGTAGGCCACAAGAAAAAAACCATGTAGAGTAAAGGTATGATATGTTTTTATCTATCTTTCTATTAACCTTTTAAGCTTAAATTAACTGTATGCATCTATTCATTTTAGAGTGCACCTGGAGGGTCTTCAAGTAGACAAGAATCACAAGGAACACAATCAAGTCAACCAACTCAAAGGACTTCAGTCTGTGATGACAGAACAACAACTGTTCCCAAGAAAAGAGCAAAGTCACCAAGTGCAGCTATTAGACCTACAAAAGGTGCATTTTCAGTTGCACTCCCTCAAACTGCTCACAGGGGAAGAGCGCCAAAACCAAAAGAAGTAAGAGGATCTTCTTCTGCTGGGAAAAGGAGAAGGGAACCTCCAGAATCATCTTCTGCTTTAGGAGAAAAAAGGGCAAGAACTGGGCTTTGGATGCTACACTAACACAGAGACTGGAAGGACAGTACTTAATGTAAGGTTTCTGATTGGCTTTCTGATTTACTTAGACTGATTTATGACAATACTTATAGTTATTTTAGCCTGGTTACTTAGGTATTTGATTGGCTTTCTTATTTATGCCAATTGCAGCCTGATTTGTCAAGTGAAAGGGTTATCAACCATGGGACTAGAGTAAGTAGCAGCACAGATGTGAATCTGGATGATGGAATTAGGTTGTCAGGACTTAGATGGAATGGGAGAGATGCAATTACTACTACGCAACTATAGCAAATGAGTGCAAGTAGAAGGAACCAAGTTGGAACACAAACACCATCTCAGTCTTCAACTCAAGTGATCATGGATAAGCTAGCCAAAAAAAAAAAATAGTCACCGTCAGAACTTTTTCAAGTTGAATGTAATTATAGGCAACACTTATTTTGTAATAGGAATATCTTCTTTATGTAATAGGCAGCACTTCTGGATTGGTTTATGTTGCACTTTTATGTAGTAGGTAGTACTTCTTTTGTTGAATGTAGTTTTTGTTAAAAACTTACTCAAGTGTTGAATGTAGTTTGCTGCACTAAGTAGCTTTTGCGATGAATTGTTGATTACTTCTTTATATGTGCAGCACCTATTTAGTTGATTTTGCAATGAATTGTTCATTACTTCAATTTTAGTAGCTTTTGCCAAAATTGTTCCATTACTTCTCTACATAGAATATTTGCAACACCAATTTTAAGCAATAAAGTAAGGAAAAAATCATTTTAAAGGCAAAAACAAAGATACATTGCATTGATTTTGGAGTATCAATTACACAAAATATGATCCCTAAAATCCCTACAATCCAACATCAAAGAACAAAAGTAGAGCAAGAACATTTTCCTAGATTACAATTGTATTTTCCCTAGTTAACTTGCCTAAATTACAATTGTATTTTCCCAAAAACTTGGTTCAGTCCATCAACAAGGTCAGTCCATCAACAGGAGCAAGAACATGAATAAAACCATATCATTAACGCCACAACAACAACAAACATCACTGTGTTCCTCCAATATGTTTGCTCGATCTCTCTCTTGATCAAATGCTTTCAGTCTCTTCAACAAACCCCATATAACTCTATTCGCTTGCTCAGGAAACTTGTCCTCAAACCATCTAAAATATTTACATCTCCCATTGTCCTTCAAAAAAAAAACTGATACAAATCAATGGCAGAAAATTCATATAAAGAATTTGTTGAGGAATCATCTTACTTTTCCAATTTTGCATACAAAGTACCTTCTTCCTGGGTTAGCAGCACTCCAAGAAATTTTCAGTTCACATGGCCGACCACATCGGTAATATTCAACAATTTCGGTATTTTGGGACATTGTTCGAAAAAAATTAAGAGATGTAGCAGGAAAGATTATGTAAATAATTTGACTAAGAAGGATGGAGTTCTTCAAATTGAAAAAAAAAAGCTCCGATTTTCAGTTCTTGATGAATAATTTAGCTCAATTGAAATGGAGAGAAATTAGGGCTTTTTAGGGGCTTGGGAGAAGATAACAATGGAGAAAGGGGTTAAAAACAAGAAAAAATAACGTGGGTGAGGTTATTACCGTTGGAATAGTCCATGTCAGCTTTTTAGAGCCCTCACGCGCTACACATATATGATTCCCACGCATGGTGGCCCGAGTATTTTTTGTGTCTAAGTGGCACAGTAGTAACCTTGTTATGGGATTCAAGTGGAACATAATCAAGAAAAAGTGTCAAAATAAAAAGTGACGACAAATTTAATAGTCTGCCGATGTATTCTGCTAAAATATAAAACTTCCCATAAAGTTTTGGCCTATAACACACACCTCCCTTCTGGTTTTAGATATATATTATGCAAACCATCCTTTTTTAATATTTAGTGTAACAAAACTACATTGTAACTTGAAATAGACAAATTTGTCCATCCTATTAATATTTCTATTATATATTGTAGAACAAATCTAAAATTTATGTTATAAAAAGTTTCTTTTAAGAAAAGAAAGAAAGAAAGTAAACAACATAAAGTAGCTGATGAAAAAAGACCTTTTAAGTGTTGATATTTGCTTTATACAAAGGCGTGCTAACCATATTATATATTGAAGCAATTTCTATTATATTTAAGCATTTTCTACACAGATAAAAAAAGGCGCGCTACATATTATACACGTTCAAGAATAACAAAATGTGTTGATTCTCTTTTTCCAACTTGTCCTTTCTCTAGCTGTTAGAGCCCGTTAGGATCAAATTAAAAGTAGCTGAATGAAAAGAGAACTTTCAAGTGCTGATATTTATTTTGTAAATAAACAATTATTATTTAGATAGAAGTGATAGAACTGATAATAACTGGTGTGTTTTATACAAAAGTGTTTATTTTACTAAAATGCCCACAAAATTATCAGAGAAAATAAAATTAGAAGTATTCTTAAATGGAAAAGCACGAAAGGAAGAAATGGATTCGTAGAGAGCTTTTTTAGAAGGGATATTAGGGATTGCTAAAATATAATGAGAAGTGCTAAAAAGTTGTTAGTTAGGGTAATGAAATAATGACTGTGACTGATATTGTCTTATAAGCATTTCGGATGTTTACTAAACAGGTACTTAAGTCAAAAAATATTTATATAAGATTGACAAGAAAATGAAAATGAAATTTAACAGTAAATAAATAAGAGCGAATGTCAACCCTGACAAAGCATTATTCATGTGATAAAACACAATAACCTGTTAGATTCATGCCTTGCTTGAATTCATTGAGTTTATTGAGTTGTAAATCTTATTTTAAGCGCCTATCTAAATATCTTCGTTGCTCTCCTTTCTATCGTTTTGATACAACAATATAACATGAGGTCTTTCAGTTTGCTTCTCTTTATTTCAACTACTATGGTAACGGTGACAGTGGCCTCTATTTCCAGTAACTAGTGGTCACAAGGCAAGTGGTAGAACACCGTCTAAGGCCGCAGACTGGCTCTGCTGGTTATCGCGTCCCACAGTTGGACTGCCTAAGTTGGCGTCTTTCTGTGGAGACTAACAACCTTCAAAATTGGAAATTGGTGCCTAGCTCCTGTGAGAACTATATAGGTCATTACATGTTAGGCAAACAATATCATCATGACTGTGAGGCTGTGGCCAATGCTGCTATTGAGTACGCCAAGAGTCTCAAACTAGGCGGAGATGGAAAGGACGTTTGGGTATTTGATATTGATGAGACCACTCTCTCTAATCTTCCTTACTACGCTCGATCTGATGTTGCTTTTGTTAGGATTTTGCCCTGAATTTCTAATTCTATTAGGACTCCTTTTTCTTGAAGGAATGAAAAAGACTCCTAAAAGGATTAAATCTCCTTAATATGTCTTATCCTTTTCTTGGAAGACAAGTTTTGCACATCTATAAACAAGGACCTCTACTTCTCACAAAGAAAAAGAACAACAAAAGCATCCACAATGTAGTCATTAAAGAGTTTTGTTTAGGGGAAGATTTTTCTCTCGATAGTTTTCTTTCTTTTATATTAATTTTATCATATGTAGAACAATTGATCAAACCATTATAAACTACTATGCTTAGTTTAATATATTTTTTCTTTTGTCGTCATGATTTATCGTTCATCAAGCTTTGTATTGTTAGTTTCCGCATGCACCATGTTATTTCGATCCCAACAGCTTTTGGGTATAATTACAAAAACTATCAAAATTAATTAATTCCTTTTTTTTTTAATGTAATTATTTAGACGTTTTAGTAGCTACTATTGCAAACTAGTGTATCTCATGCACTTTAATTTGTGCAGGGCTATACCTTACAATAATACAAAGTTTAATGCGTGGGTGGCCGAGGGGAAAGCACCTGCCATTCCTTCGATACTTGGTGTATACAAAACAGTGTTATCTCTGGGAATCAAGCCAGTTTTCATAACAGGGACTCGAGAGTCTTTCAAACAAGTAAGGATCGCCAATCTCAAGAAAGCTGGTTACAGTAACTGGGCAAAGCTCGCACTGAAGTAAGTATATCTACTACTCTATCTATCTGTCTGTCTCAATTTATGTGTCATAATTTTTTTCCGCAATGCGATAATTTATAGTTACACAAATATGTGTGACTTGTTTTAGATCATATCTTTTAAAAGTATTTTTTTCTTTCTTAAACTCTTGTAGGGGAGATAACGATTCGGCAACAGCAGTGGAGTTTAAATCAAGCAAGAGAACAGAGCTAGTGAAAGCTGGATACAGAATTGTTGGCAACATTGGAGATCAATGGAGTGATCTGATAGGAGAAAACGTGGGTTCTCGTACTTTTAAAGTCCCTGACCCTATGTACTACATTGGTTGATATTTTCTTTCTTGATTCTCAGTAATTTTAACTTAAGCAGTTTCCTACCCCCCCCCCCCCTCCCCCCTTCTTATTATAATAAAATAACGTCTTATAGTCTAAACGATCACCAGATTTATAGTCTTATTGTCTTAGTTAAGAGTCCGTAATTAAATAGTATATATATCTAAAGAATTTTCTAATATAAATCTAAATCTAAACAAAAGTTTGGACACATATCTACTACTCTAGTTTCACCCTTGTTTGGTGAAGCTAAGATATGATCTACCTGTGAAATATGCCAAATGCACCAAACAATTTAGGACTTAGGAGGTCGCTTGGTAGGGTGTATCGGAATAGCTACCGAATAAGGTAGTAATGTTGGGATTAGTTATGCTGTGATTATTTCTTTTAGATTGTTTGGTTTGGTGCGTTAAAGATTTTGAAAAGATATTTTTATCTTTATACATACTTATCCACGTATTAAAAACTGTAATTGTTAATGTCATGGTTTGCTATGTATAAGAATAACACTGAAGATGGTGTAGTATTAGTTATACTTATACATAGATTTAAAAGTACTATCAAACAAGAGATTAATCATACCAAAGCTAATACATATAATATTATTTTTCTTATAATACATCCAACCAAACGTCCACTATTCCAGTTTATTGTCAGGATAAAATACTACTCTCACTATTCCAGTTTATATGAATTTTTTTTTTTTTTGTCTATTTCAAAAAGAATGATTCATTTCTATTAGTAACAGTTTATCTTAAAACTTGTAATTTTATCCTTAATGAAAAACTTTTATAACCACACAAATACTTTGCTTTTATTTTTTACTTATAAATTCAAAAAGTCTTATTTCTTATTAAAGTAGGTACCCAGTCAAATAAGTTCATGGAGGGAATAAATAATAGTAGGCCGTATGAGGCGATCAGATAGTGTTGCAATAATTCCGAACCCCACATTCTAGGACGAGAATTAAAACGACATGTGAAAAGATGAATTTGTGAGGACCCAAAGTAGGTTTAGTGATGCTCATCTTGAAAATATCTTGAACGCCAGGGCCTAGTAGGTGATCACACCCATTAACAAAAACCCCAAGGACTTAATACAAATAATAATCAAGATTTTATATATGGAGAGGTTTATAGCCTGTTTGGCCAAGTTTTTAAAATCAGCTTATTTTGAGAAGTGCTTTTCTCAAAAGTACATTTAAAAAAAAGTGTTTTTGGTGAGAAGCAGTTTGTGTTTGACTAATTAATTTGAAAAACACTTTTGAGCAATAATTAGTGTTTGACCAAGCTTTTTAAAACTGTTTCTAAGTGTATTTTTATCAAAAGTGTTTCTCAGAAAAGTGATTTTGAAAAGAAGCTATTTTTTCTGCTTCTCAAAAACTGCTTCTGCTTCTCCTCAAAAACACTTTTTTCTTTCTAAAAGTTTGGCCAAACACCACAATTTTTGGCCAAAAATTCTTTGAACCAAAAAAAAGTATTTTTGGCTAAAAAAAAAAGCTTGGCCAAACAGGCTATTAGAATATGTGTATAATTATACAAAGTCACGTTGTCGACAATAGACTGTCCCCCTAATTATATTTCGACCTTTAGAAGCCTTGCACGCTATGCATTAATACGACTAGTGGGATCTGGATCGCACTTATATTTTCTTAATTAATGCTTATATATTAGGATCTAAGATCAAGCTCGGTAAGTTCAGTTCAAATTGGCTACTTGCCATCTTCACTTCTGTTCAAATTGGAGGGCAGAACCCAATAGCTACTAAACACGAATCCAAAATTTTGATTTGATGGTTAATACCTAATCTTTTCAGCAAGCTTGTTACATTTTTAAAATTATGGATTCTTAATCTATTATTTATTGAATTGTTAGTGATTTTTCACATATATTTTTTTATCTTCACGGACGTATCTAGCGTAAAGGCTATGGATCATCTGAATCATAGGTTTTACTTATACCTTATATTTTTGTCAAAAAATATTAAATATGTACAAACAATAAGTTTTGAACCTATTAAAGTAGATGAGCTTTGGTAGAATTACAAATCTGAACTCATTAAGTTCAAATTCTAGATCAACCTTAGTTTATGTTCCATGAACCCTACAGTACGGATGTTTTCCATCCACCACTGACTTCTATTGTTCCACCATGCTTTATCTTGAGTACTTATGATTTTCATTCACCACTTACTTCTTTGTTCTACCATGCTCTATCTTGAAGGAATGTGGATCGAAATATCGTTTTTAAACATAAAAGCTAGGATAACTAGAAGAAGATTGGAAGAATTGATGAATTTCGTGCTTCCGAGTGTTTCGTACTTGTATTTTCCTCTCCGAGTGGCGTCCACCTTGCCAAAATAGGTTTAGGATTGCTTTTATACGAACTTAGGGGCATCTTGGGGTCGAAAAAACCGAGTCCCAGGTGAACTAGGATAAATTCATGTCACCAGCGCCCAGGGTAGCGTGGGGTGCCAGAAACCTGGGGGTTTTGTTTTGTGCACTACAGGTAGCGGCCCATGCCTCCGATGGCGCTACTTAATGACATTTTCCCTTTTCGTCCCCTTTTCTCTTCAATTCGCGCACCTTCATCCCAAATTGCCTCTAGGTGATTCTTATATATAAAAATACCACTAATTAGCACAAATCATTACATTACACATTCGAAATTTACGAAACATGAAAAAAGTTTGAGGCAATATGTATATAAATACATATTTTAAGCTGAATATCAACACCCTCACACTTAGACTCTTGCTCGTCCTCGAGAAATGGAACTATATTTACATCCTAACAACGTACATCTCAACTAGGAGGAGCAATTCAATTTTTCAATCATACACTCTACATTTGACTATAAGTGATACCGGCAATCAAGCATGAACATACGTATTTCACATTTTTCCCCTTTTACACATGCCAAAGTATACACAATGCAGTTCAACTAATTCAAACAACATACTCATAACCACCCTACCTCAAGAGTCGACCCGTTACCACGAAGCACCCTCAATTCGCGCACTCACCCAACAAGAGAAGTTCACAACATTACCAATCTGTCACGAGATCAAGTGCCTTCATCAACAAACAAGTGAGTGAATATGAAAATAGTCCACACGTTCAAGTATAACTTTGAACATAAATTAAGGACACCACATAATTGAACAAAACTCTCTCACACTCACAAAGAAATTCGTGTGCATCACGTGGTCGTACCATAAGCTTGCCGTAATGTATATCTCTACTAATCTAAGCTAGCGAAATCTAGGATCAATTAGGACTTTATGAGTTGTAATGTGGGCTAAGGGACGAGTAGGATACATTTAGGAATATTGACTAATCCTCCTAAGCACTTTAATACACTACACTCAAGAATCGAGCATATATTGTTCTCAATCAATTCACTCTTCACAAAACACAACATAGCCTTTTTCTTCAATTAAGCACTTATATATCCCCACTAGCACGAATTAGTAAGATTAGTAGGTGTGTTTTTTTCTTTCTTGTTGACTATCAACATTATTTGTCTATTTTCTTTTGTTCTTGCAATTTTCTTTTCTTTCTTTCATTTCTATACACACTCCATGCATTAAGGTTCATCGGCTAGTGGCATTTTTCACAACTTTATTGCACCTTATGGGCCCTTCCATGGTCCCACTCAAAAGCTACTTTCCAAATCTCTCACCTTACTTCTTTTAGCGACTAAGTGTCTTCGGAGGTAAAGGTTCAACAAGCTCAAGTTACGAACAAAATCGGAATACAACTTGTAATATGGGTGCCAAGGAAAAGGTTTATAGGCTCAAAGGGGCTAGCAACGGAAATTTTTTATTTGTAAGTGACAAGCTCATCTATGATCAAGCAAAAAATGCCTATGTCATCTTCTAGACTAGCACACCTAAATGATTTTGCTTCGATTACCACACGAGGCAAGTTCTAGACTACACAGGATAACAAAGAATAACACAAACCCTTACACACACATTGCACATGACTCAATCAATACGGTTTTGTTCAACTCTCAAGTCAAGTAAGCACATATTGTTGGGAAATTTTAAGCAATAATGCACTAGGTGACATACAAGTCAAACAACTAAGAAAAAAGCGTCACAGAGTAGACTACTTATTTTACTTAGGCATTACAATTCAAATCAAATATAGCAGGAAGACAGAGCATGCCATAGCCTAATGTGCCAGCACCAAATATGTCAACATGTATCTCAGAGCAACTCAGTTTTCTTTCTATCCTTCTCCTAAAAAACACTCGGCTCAAGCTACACCCTTGGAAAAGAACCGGCGTTAAAAGAAAAACCAAGGGATACTACCTATCTATCCTAAAAAAAATAATTGAAAATCTCTTTGATGTTTTTAATCGAACTTTAATCCCTCGAGAAAACTGTCCAAAAGATCCATTGTCGGGAAAAGTCCGAGCTTTTTCTGATTTGTTTGTTTTCTTCCTTTCACAACTACTACTAACTAATTAGACTATGTGAGTTCTAAACTAAGCTAAAAAAATAAAAAATAAAAATAATGTTCTATACAATTACAAGTCAGGGAGTAGTTCCCCCACCCCACACTTAGATAATGCATTCAAAGCATAGTAATGTGGAAAGAAGAACTCACAGCCAGTTGGATTCCTCCTCCTTAGAATGCCCACCAGCCACACCTCCAGGCTCATCGTCATCACGCTCCCAAGGGCACCAAAACCAGTGGTGGACTTATGACATCATCACCAATATCATCCTCATCATCTGAGCCTTTGATGGTGTTCTTATCCTCTGATGGGTGGATGGGACTGCCAGGCGCAATCCCCAACATCTCATTTGAAGAATTGAAAAGATCATTGCATAGATGCATACGCTCCTCATCCGCCACACATAGCCTGCTCATTTGATGTTTTCACCCCTCTCATTCCTCACAACCTTGTTTATATTGGACGTAGACTCCAATAAGGACGTAATGTCTAGAAATCCCTTTGGTTTCTCCACCACCTCATCATAGCTGGGATACTCAGGGACCTCCCGGTAGAGCATGTATTGCATCAAGAGGTTTCCGAAGAAGAATCATTTTATTTGTCTCCCAAAGCGGGTGCAGGACATCTTCCCTAGCATGATCTCACCCGCATTGATGGGTCGACCAGTCATCAGAAAAAATATCAAACACACTCAGGCTCGAGTGCATTTACTATTATGCTCAATCGACATCAGTCTAGCCTGCACGGAGTTTTGCCACATCTTTGCAGTCTTGTTAAAGTCAAAGAAGAGCATCTCAAGATGGGAATACCCCTTAGTCCATGTCCACTTTGCATTAGAATCGATGCCACATAGAGTGTGAAGTATAGCCTGGTATCTTGGGTATTTGACAAACTTTTGCACCCTCCGTATGTTAGGGCCATCAACTCCCCCAAAATTTGCATAAGGAACGCTTATCCATTGGCACCTCCTTTCCGCTGACCCATGACTTGAACAAGTCCCATTCCAATTTGCATAAAGTTCTCACACCATGCCCAGATTGCATGGCCTGGGCAATCTAGGAACTTATCCATCTTCATTTCTGTCAACCCCGCAAGCACATCCGGGAAGTTCTTCCAGAGTTTTCATATTAATTCCCATTTCGGGGATGTACCGCCCATATGGAACAAAGGTTTGATACCATTGGATGTCATTATCACGAATTAGATCCAAATGAGGTCGTGGTTCCGATGGTTCCTTCCTCAACCTGCTTTCCTTTAGCTCGCCGAGATGAAACTTCACATTGCTTGCATTTTTTGGGAGGGGGAGCAGTAGTGGAGGACTTCACCACTCCTTTTCCTTTGGTAGCACTGTTACGAGACATAGCAACCTAAACACGACAAACATGAATGTGAAAATGAATCAAGAAATTCGCCCAAGGGTCATCGTGAGAGTCAAAGATGACCGCACACATAAAACTGAAGGCTCTATAGAGTCTACTCACAATATTGGTTCAAAGGACACATATGTTGCATAACAAGGCGATGGGTACCGTGCCACATAATTTAGGTGGTCAAACATGTCCATGACTTAGCTTTAGCTCAAGCAAGAAATACTTGAGTCAATCTCTTCAACGAATATACTACACTAGCTAATTCTAACAAGGTGATACAACATACATAATACAAAATACATGGTGCAGGTAATGTGATTATGTTATGGTGAACATGGAAAACAAGATCCGGCTATTGAAAACCACCCCCCAAAACACCCCACACTAACCCACATTACATACAATGACACTCGACTACTCAGACTTCACTGATGCACAATTTACTCTTTCAAGCATTATTTCAAACACATGATAAGCATTAATATGTCTTCTTGATTGCCCAAAGCTGAGCTTCTTTATTGCCCAATATGTCTTGTGCTAAAGCTCAACAAGAAAGTGACAAGCATTTCCATAACATGTAGGGTGAAGCGCCAATTGGATTTTTGTATGTCGTGCGATATGCCCACAGAGCGTCATCTAGCTTGCTATCCCAATCCTTACTACTTGCGCTCACTATCTTCTCCAAAATTTGCTTCACCTCCCTATTTGAGACCTTCACTTGACCACTGATTTGCGTATGATAAGAAGTTGCGACCTTGTGTCTCACCCCATACTTAGGTTGCCCACAGATTTTTACAAAAGCGAGTACCTCCATCACTGATCAAAGCACGCGAAGTCCCAAATTTGGTGAAAATATTTTTCTTCACAAATCTCAGCACCACTTTAGCATCATTCGTAGGCAAAGACACAACCTCAACCCACTTTGACACATAGTCAACTACAAACCAAGATGTATCGATGGCCATTTGATGTTGGAAACGGCTCCATGAAGTCTATTCCCCAAATATCAAAGATTTCAACCTCAAGTATGCCTTTCAATGGCATTTTATGCCTTCTTGAAATTGCACCCATCCTTTGGAACCTATCACACATGTTCACAAAATCATGTGCATCCTTGAATAGCTTAGGCTAATAGAATCCCGACTACAATACTTTGCAGCCGTTTTGTCTCCACCATGGTACCCCTCATATGGTGATTCATGGAAATCATGTAAAGTTGCTTCCATCTTCTCCTAAGGAACACATTGGCACACCAACCGATCTATATACTGCTTCGACAAAAACACTCATCCCATAGATAAAGCCTCGCATCATGCATGAATTTCCTCTTACCATCCGGAGATAACTCCGACGGAGTCACTCCACTTACAGTGAAGTTCACATAGTCAAGATACCATGGGGTTGTGCCAGTTGTGATGGCTAGCAATTGCACATAAAGGAAGCTTTCCTCGATTTTTCCCCCTTTCTCAACATTTGGGTGAGTTTCCAAGCGCAATAGATGGCCCGCCACCTGATTTTCTATCCCTTTTGTATCTTTGATTCCCACGTCAAATTTCTGCAAGAGAAGAACCCGACAAATTAGTCTAGGCTTAACATCCTTTTTCTCGAACAAATACCCGATGGTTGCATGGTCTGTGTAGACGATGAGTTTAGTTCCCACAAAGTAGGCTCTAAATTTGTCAAATGCCCATACTACCGCTAGCAACTCTTTTTCTGTGACTGTGTAATTTATTGGAGCTAGTTTTTAAGTTTTTTTAATGTAGTAAATTAAGCGGAACACATTATATTTCCTCTTGACCAATACGACCTCAATTGCCATGTCACTGCCATCACAAATCAATTCAAATGACTCTCCCCTGTTTGGAGAGGTGATAATTAGTGCAGTCACCAATCTCCTTTTCAACTCCTCATACGCCTTCAAGCAGTGTTCATCAAACTTGAAAGGTGTATCCTTCTCAAGCAATCTGCACAAGGGAACAGAAATCTTAAAGAAATCTTTAATGAATCTACGATAGAAACCTGCATGTCCCAAAAAATCTTCTGACTCCTTTGACAGAGATTGGAGGTGGAAGTTTTTCAACTGCATCCACTTTTTCCTTATCCACCTCCAACCCATCTTTGGACACCTTATGCCCGAGAACAATTCTTTCTCGCACCATAAAATAGCAGTTCTCCCAGTTGAGCACTAAATTCGTCTCTTTACACCTGGAACGTACTTTACTCAAATTCGTTAAGCATTCATCAAAAGATGGTCCAAAGTTCGAAAAATCATTCATAAATACTTCAACAAATATTTCTACCAAATCAATGAATATTGCCATCATGCACCTATGAATTTTTTTTATGTGCATTGCACAACCTAAATGGCATTCGCTTAAAAGCGTAAGTGCCATAAGGACAAGTGAAGGTAGTCTTCTCTTGGTCCTCTAGTGCAACTGAGATCCGGTTATAGCCTGAGTATCCATCAAGGAAACAATATTAGTCTTGTTCATCCAACCAATCTAGCATTTGATCGATAAAGGGAAGGAGGAAGTGATCTTTTCTAGTAGCATTATTCAGTTTCCGGTAGCCAATGCAAATTCTCCAACCGGTGACAGTCCTAGTTAGAATTAATTCTTTATTATTATTTATGAACACTGTAATTCCACCCTTTTTAGGTACACACTGGATTGGACTTACCCCTTGCTATCAGAGATGGGGAGGATAATACCTGCATCGAGCCACTTTATGTCTTCTTTTCTTACCACTTCCTTCATGACTGCATTCAAGCGGCGTTGGTGTTCTACACTCAGTTTGTTCCCATCCTCCATGAGAATCTTGTGTTTACAAAATGCTAGGGTAATACCACAAATGTCAGTCATGGTCCACCCAATCGCTCCTTTGTGCTCTCTAAGCACGCGAAATAGCTTTTCTTCCTGCAAAATAGATAAGTGACAAGATACAACAACAGGTAATGTTTCATCAACACCTAAAAAGGCGTAATGAAGATGGGAGGGAAGGGGCTTGAGTTCCAATTTAGGAGCTTCTTCGATAGACGGCTTGGGGGGTGGCCCAGTTGGTCTATCTAGAGGCTCAAAATTAATTAGTCATTTGATGTAAGCACATCCATCCCGATGATGCACCATCTCCTTCACCTCGGCATCCAAGTCAATTACGTCAAACAACATAAGTGCTTTCTATAGAGAGTCATCCGCATATGCACCCACAACATTTTTTTCTTCTTCTTTTTCAATCACTGATATCATAGCTAGATCCTCATAGTGACTTGGCTGCTGAATTGCCCTGTATACATTAAAGATTGCTTCAACATTATCAACCCGAATCATCATTTTGTTTCACAAACTTTGATCACAACATCAACGGTTGCTAAGAGAAGTCGTCCCAAGATGATGGTACTTGTTGATCATCTTCATCCAGTATAATGAAATTTGCTGGAAAAATAAATTGGCCAATCTATAGTAGCACATCTTCTATCACCTCCTCGGGATGGACAATAGATCTATCAGCAAGCTGCAACATGATTGTAGTTCGCCTTGGAGCTCTCAATGCTAATTGACTGAAAACTGATAGGGGCATCAAATTTATGCTAGCCCCCAAATCACAAAGTGCTTGCCCCAAATCTACCTCACAATGTTTGTGGGGAAAGGGGTGGTGGCCTTGCAATTAGAGTCTTTTTTCTTTTTTCAGTTTCTTTATCAGCTTGTCCCACAGTTTTGGGGATCAATTCACCCTTAGGAGTGACTTGTTCTTTATTTATTTTGGGACTTCTTCTAATTCTATACCATTCCTCAAAGTTACAACATTAACTTGAGGATTCTTATTTGTATCGCAAGGAAGGGAACCTGTAGGTCGAGTATTATGTTGTGCATCCAACTGCCCAATCTGACTCTCTATATTTCGAAATCATGCCCTCAATTTGTGATTATCTATTCAAAGTTGATGGTTTTCAATCAACAACTTCTTCAACATATCATTAGTGTTTTATTCTACATGTTAAGGTTTATTTTGAGGCTGATAATAGTTCCCTTGGGGCTTGTATTGATTTTGAGTGGTTTGCTTCCCACCCTATGAGAAATTCAGGTGATTCCTTCAATTGGGATTATAGGTGTTCCCATATTTATTATTCTAGTTAATTGGACCTCTACCTTGGTGGCCCACATAATAGATAGATTCAAGATTCACCGGAAACTGGTCATTCATATGACTATCTCAACAAATTTCACAACATATGGTCATCCTCTGAACTTCTACATCTGATGCCCTTGACACATTGCCATCTTAGCCATTTGGTTGAATAGTTTAGCAATCTTTTCTTGTACGACTGACATCTCATCTAGCTCGAGTGTACCTGCTACTTTCTGTTTTATCATCCTTCTTGAGTCACATTTACCCTGCCAATTATGATCACTTGCAGTGAAATTGTTGAGCAGAGTCTGAATTTAATTGTATGGCCTTTGCATGAAACGTACTCCATAAGCTGCGTATGGATTTGATTTGGAGGTCTCCTCTAATCCATCCACAAAAGTATGTCCCAATACCTCATCATTCTGACAATGATGTGTGCAGAGTCTCACAAGCTTGACGAAGAGTCTCACCATCGTGTTGTTGAAACCCAAGAATCTAGCTCCTCGGTGTCATTGTCTTCTTAGTGGGAAAAACTTGATTAGGAATTTTTGTGCCATATCATCCCAAGAGTGGATCGAGTTTGTGGGCTCCTTGTTTAACCATTCCTTTTCTTCCCCCGTTAGAAAAAAAGGGAAATAAAGTCAGTCTGACGTAGTACTTAGAGACATTTGGATAGTTGTATGTATCCGTAATCTCCAAGAAATTTTGTATATGCCTTTGGGTATCTTCACTTGACAACCCCACAAATAGCCATGTGGATTGAATTAGTTGCACCATGTACTACTTTAGCTCAAAGTGCCCTGTTATATCAGGCTTCACCATAGCCCGAGTCATGTTCGCGAGTCTAGGCCTTGCGGCCTCAATCACCGGTCTTTCTTCATTTTCTGCCATCTCGATTGGTTGTGGTTGGACGACAACACCCATCTTTGAAATTCTTACTCTTTCTTCTTCCTCACCCCTTAACCTGTGGAAGAGTCTTTCGAGTTCAGGATCAGGAGGAGGAAGGTTGTTCAATGTGATGACCCAAAAGGTCATCTTACGTAATTTAAGCTGTATATGTGTTCCGAGGCTCCGAGAGCCTCTGTTAGTCTCACCTCGATATGCGTGCACAACCCGGGCG
>ML257007.1:0-28518 GCA_005239495.1 Nicotiana undulata | reverse complement strand
TTCTTATCATTTCCAAGACAGTGTAGTATTTTCATTTCCAGACTTGTATTTAGTATTCCAGTAGTTAGCCCGTGAGTTTGTGACACTCCGATTTTGGGATTGTTCGTTGTAGATATCTTATCATTTCATTTTGAGTTTTTCTAAAATATTGTTATTATTTCTCTGCTGTGAAACGATTGAAGGAATTTGGAAGGCCAGTAAAGGTTGAGAGTTACCAGTATGGGAAGTGTACGTTGTTTAAGTTTATCATGTCTTTATTCTTCTCATGCTTAAGGTTTCCCTTATCTTTATTAAGAAAATGTTTACAGGATATTGTTGGGAATTTTTTAAAAGTGACGAACCACCGTTTTGTTCAGTGGTAAATGATTTTAAATTACCATTACAAGTTACACGTTGGCTGGCCTAGCGGGTTCAACGTTAGACGCAGTCACGGCCCAAAGGGTGGGAATTTGGGTCGTGACAGTTCAATTACCTATATACGTAGTGTAATTTTTCGACAAGCATATATAATAACTAGTCAATTACAACTCTATCGTACAACAATTGGGGCTTTGGTCTTTGCAGCATTACTGCTTTTTGCTGGCTGGTTTCATTTTCATTAATCGACGCCAAAATTGGCTTGGTTGAGGGTGGTCAATAGACATCCTTTTAATCCATGTAGCTTCTCCCCCGACGGGAACCCATATACAATGCTCTAGATTCACAACTCGACATAAAATTTAATAAAGAGAGGAACTTTAAACGTCTTAAATATTCCAGAATATTTGGCCTCAATATTTTTGAAATTTGTAGTTTTAAACAAATCATATTATTTGCGTGACTATAAAACCTTCTCATTTAAAAAATAAAATGTGACAAATAAAGCGAAACGGAGGGAGAGTGTAACGACCCGGCCGGGCGTTCCGTGAGTTTAGCCTCGTTTCCCATGTTTCAGCCTTGTCATGTGTTAATTAACTTAATTATGATGTGTTGGGTTGGTTGGGTCGGAGTGGTCGTGGTGAGGATTGAGACATTTAGTCTCTTGAATTGGCTTAATAGTTGGAAAAGTCAACTGGGAGTAAACTTATTGGTAAACGGCCTCGGAATGTTGATTTTATGACTCAGATAGCTTCGTTAGGTGATTTGGGACTTAGGAATGTGTTCGTAACGTGGTTTTGATGTCCGAAGTAGAATTAGGCTTGAAATGGCGAAATTGAGTTTTTGGCGATTTCCGGTCGGCAGTGGAAAATAGTCTATCGGGTCGGAATAGAATTCTAGAAGTTGGAGAAGGTTTGTAGTGTCATTTTAGATACGTGTGCAAATTTTCAGGTCATTCGGACGAAGTTTGGTTAGTTTCGGCATCATTGGCGAAATTTAAAAATCTCAAAGTTCATAAGCTTGAATCCGAGGTGATTTGGTGTTTTGGCATTGTTTTGAGTGTTTCGAAGGCTCGACTAAGTTTGAATAAGGTTATGGGATGTGTTGGTATGTTTGGTTGAGGTACCGGGGGCCTCGGGTGAGTTTCGAGTGGTTAACGGATCGATTTTTGGACTTGGGAGTTGGCAGATTTTTGCTGGTTTTAGTTGCAGAGTATTCTTCTTCGCGTTGGTGGAGCCGCGTTCGCGAAGGTTTCTTGAGGGCAGAAGGCAAGTTTTTCTATGCGTTCGCGCTTGGGATGATGCGAACGCGGATGGTTGGCCAGGAGTTCTATGCGTTCGCACCAGGTGGGCCACGTTCGCGTAGCGGAGCAGTAACTGGGACCCAAGCCCCTTTTTGGTCTATGCGCTCGCATAATAGGACCGCGTTCGCAATGGGTCCAGTGATAAAGCTTCGCGTTCACGAAACTAGTGCTGCGTTCGCGATGAGTTAATTTAGGAGCATGATTGATTAGCCTACGGGAACGCGAGGATAAGGCCGCGTTCGCATACAAGGACCTGGGCAAAGAATTTAAGCAGTGGCCTTCGCGATTTTTAGCTCATTTTTCACCATCGTTGAACGATTTTGAAGCTTTTTAAGAGGGATTGAAGAGGGAATCGAAGGGAAACACTTGGAGGTAAGATTTTTGACTTCGATACTCGATTCTATGTTGATTTTTAAGTAATTAAGCCTGAAATTAGTGGGATTTAAACCCAAAATTAGGGAAGTTAGGGCATGGGAAAATTAGAGACTTTAATTGAGGAATTGAAGGGGTAATTGTGGTCCGATTTTGATGTTCTTGGTATGTATAGACTAGTGGGAGAATGAGGATTCCGGTTTTGTAACTTTTATTGGATTTCGAGACGTGGGTCTGGGGGTCAGGTTTGGCCAATTTCGAGATTTGCGCTTAATTTTGATAGTTTTCGAATGTGCTTCATTTCCCTAGCATATATTGATGATAATGTTTGGTTTTGATTAGATTTGGAGAGATCGGAGGCGAGTCGAGGGGCAAGAGCATCGCGAAGTATTTTTCGGGCTGGTTTGAGGTAAGTAACGTTTCCAAACTTGGTTTTGAGGGTTCGAAACTCCGAACTATATGATATATGACTATAATTAAGGTGACGCACATGCCAAGTGATGGGCGTGCGGGCGTGCACCGAGTGATTGGTTGCGTGGTTCACCCCATGACACCGTTTAGTGATTATTCCCTGATGATATCTATGCTTTTATCAATGTGATTAATGCGAGCATGTTAGAAATCATGATAAAATATATACTAAGGCTTCACGCCGAAACTGCTGAGACCCGAGTGGTCGTATATTGTTGTCTCCTTATGTGATTATTTGATTTCATATACTAAGTCCTGTCATAGCATATCATTCATGCCTTAGTCTCGGCAATTGTTAATTGTACATATTTATCATTGTTTCAGGCTAATTCATGCATGTGTGAGCCCATGTGAGTGAGACTGGAAAGTAATGACTGAGTGAGGCCGAGAACCTGTTATTGAGGTAGTTATGAGGTCGGACTGCACACCGCAGCGATACTTTAATCATGCCTTCGTTGGCTTGATGTAGCGCTTGAGCCAATAGGGCCCCTCCGGAGTCTTTACTCCCCCAGTGAGCGCATTGATATTGAGGGATGGATCTTCCCTGGACATGGATCTTGTCCGAAGTTGATGATATGTGAGGGATGGATCGTCCCTGGACATGGATTTTGTCCGAGTGTTGTATTCCGGAGATGGATCTTCTCCGTGGGGCTGGACTGGCCTTTTCCTCAGTACTGAGTGACTACGATCACCGGTGTTTATGCATATTCCGGGATGGATCTTCCCTGGACATGGATCTTGTCCGAAGTTGATGATATGTGAGGGATGGATCGTCCCTGGACATGGATTTTGTCCGAGTGTTGTATTCCGGAGATGGATCTTCTCCGTGGGGCTGGACTGGCCTTTTCCTCAGTACTGAGTGACTACGATCACCGGTGTTTATGCATATTCCGGGATGGATCTTCCCTGGGCCTGAGAGCCATATATAGTACTGAGTGGACTTCTGTGGGAGAGTTGTGAGCACTATGTGCATTTTCACACCGTGATATGTTAGCATGTAGAGCATATTGAGATATATCTGGCATATTCTGTTGTTATTTTCTGATAAATTGTGGACATGTCTAAATTTTGTACGCTGATGATTATAATTATTGAGGTTTAGTCTGTCACTACCTCTCAGCCCATAGTTTGGGTTCGTTACTTCTGAGTTGGTGTACTCACGTTACCCCCTGCACCTCGTGTGCAGATCCAGGTACATCAGAACCCGGTAGTGGTTACTGAGCGGCTGTCAGAGTTCCTTTCGGAGTCGTCGAGGTAGCAGCTGGCGATCGCAGCCTCGTCTTCTCCTTCTCTATCTTTTGTAGTAGCTCATGACTCAGTGACACTAGATCTGGGATCGGGTTTCTTTTATTTATGTTATTGATGATGTTCAAATCTTAGATGCTTTATAAAAACGAGACTCTTGCTATAAATGTGGTGATTTCCCTGAAAATAACTTTTAACAAATGAAATGTGTGGCTTGCCTGATTTCACGATAGGCGCCATCACGATCGAGTGTTTTAGGATCGTGACAAGCGGTTCTTCCATATTATTTGAAAAGATAGCTATAGATAGGGGTTTATAAAAAATAAACTTAGTAACTCAAAAAATAAGATAAATGACACATTACTCCATCTGTAAGATGGTGTAAAGAAAGGGGAGGGTGATAAGAAAATTTAACACCTAAAGCAAGTTCGCAGAACAAAATGATTAATTTGAGTATTATAGTATTTGATTTATCGGATTTTATGTACTTATATATTTAAATTTATTACATTAACAATAAAGTATGTGCAAATCTTTGGAACAACAACAACAACTACGAGTGTTTATAAAAATTCGAAAAACCGAACCAAACCAAAAACTGAACCAAATCGACCAAAAAAATAGATTGATTTTAGGTTTGGTTTGGTTTTGAATTTTAAAAACCGACCAAATTTGGTTTGGTTTTGGTTTTAATCAAAAAATAACCGAAAAATGAACCAAGCCGACTATAGAAGTAGCTATTCAAATTTATTATTACACCTATATATATATATGCATGTATATTTTTATATAAAATTTCTAAAATTTTATGATTTATATTAGTCGTTTATATTTTTAGTTTAGTTTTTTGCTATTATAATAATATAATTCTTTGACTTTACATTCTAGTTTGGTTGATGTTTTTGCTAAGTACAAGAAATTATTTCATGTTAAAAATAGTCGATTTTTAATTGAGTACTTAAATTATTCATCACTATTTGATTCAATTATCATCAATATATCTTGGTAAATGATAGACTTCTCAAAGAGCAATTGGTTTGATAGTGTTACGTTGAAAATGTAGTCTTCAGAATATGTGTTTGGTAATGTATGTATGATATTTAAGAAAAAATCCGATAAATAACCGAAAACATCGAAAAAATCGAAAAATCGATAAAATTCGATAAAAACCGCATCTACAAAATCCGACTTAATTGGTTTGGTTCCAATATTTGAAGAACCGACTTACTTGGTTTTTTTTAGGAGAGACCGATCCAAACCGAACCATAAACACCCCTAACAATAACCCAATATAATCTCTTATGTGGGGTATGGAGAGGATAATGTGTACGCAGACGTTAAACTTAGAGAGATTGTTTCTGAAAGACCCTCGTAATGTGCAAATCTTTGGAAATTAAAATAAAAATTTCAGTTATAAACAATAAGACAAACAAAATATTATATGAGTTTTTTTTCATTTGTCTAATCATCGATTTGTTTTCAGGTCAGACAATGGTACCCACCTTGTATTTTCAATGACCATCAAATTGACCAATGTTCTTAATTGCAGTATCCTGCAGCTACACTTAATACGGCGCCGTTTCATCTTCCCTACAACCCCCAAATTCCTAAACCCCTAATTCTTACCCCTTTTTTCCCCAAAAAAAAAAGAAATTCCACTTCCTTCATCACCAAAAATGGAGTTTCTCTTCAATCCAAACCTGCAATTCTCTTTACGTTTCAGAAATTAACTTGAATTAGGGTTGTTTTACTCACACTGCCTATGGCTTCTGAAGAAATGGGCCTGGTTTCGACCCGACGAGTGGAAAATGGAGTCAATCCACACTCACAGCTCGTTTTCCATGAAACTTTCAGCTGTGGCCCACCACCACCACCACTTCGTCGCTGTGCTGCCGCCGTTAGCGGTGATCCGGGCCCAAAAACGACTCGAGAACTTACCGGATTTATCGACAAGTACGATAATAACCATCACCGCCATTACTTCCCTCATCAACCGCAGGCTGCCGATTTTCGCCGTCAAATGTTCGCCGATGACCGACCTGGCGATGGATCGGAGGATGATGACGAGGATGATGACGATGATGAGAATGAAGCTGAAGGCATTGTTATAGTTGAAAATAGTATTAATAATAATAATCATAATAACAACAACAATAATAACAGTGATAACGTTAATAATAACTGCAGTAGTAAAATTGGCAGTGAAAAACCAAAATCCGTTTCTGCATTTGGTAAGTGTTTTTTGACAATTTATTATATTTCCTAGTTTGTTTTCTTGACTCGGACTTGTTTGGGATTGATGCGTAGTTGACTATTGATTTATTGATATGTTGAGTAAGGTACTAAGGAATCAGGAAATGAGGGCAGCATAGACGCTAGAAATGCAGTGACAGTTGCTAGTGTTGATGGGGAGGTTTATTATAATAGTCAATATTTGCAGGGAGGGGAAGGGTCAAATGCAGGGCTGAAGGAAATGGGGTTTGAGAATGGGTGTGGGTTTAGTGGGAGAAAGGAAGGTTGTTATTCAAGTGAATCAGGAGAGTCTTTGAGAGCTATTCTCTCCGATCCAATTATGTAAGTTTCTTGTTCTGTACTCCCTTCATCCTATTCATATGACAATTTTGACTGAGAACGGAGTTTAAGGAAGAAAGAAAGAGTTATGAAACTTGTGGTAAAAATAAGTTATAAACATTTGTGTGATTGTAAATCTCACTAAGGGTAAAATGAATTTTTTTTAAGTTAAATTGTTTTTAAATATAGAACATGTCATTTTTTCGGGACAGACTAAAAAGGAAGAGTATTACATAAATTGGGTCAGAGAGAGTAATCTGTTTTGGCTGTTTGCTTGTTCTTCTGGTTTAGCTGCGGCTTTCTAGATCTTAAGTAAAGCATAAATTGCGTTATGACTCCTAGGTTGTCTTAGAAAGGCAAGTTATTTAGTATTAGAATGAGATGGGCCAAATGGAGGTTTCATATAGATGGCCTCAATATTTGGATTGTCGCACAGATAATTGATATTGATAAATTTGGTGTTAATAAGATTATTAAAGGTTGTTTGCTTTCTTGGAAGTTTAGACTTCGGACAAACCGACAAAGACAGTTAGGGCGATCCCACATGTTAATTTATTTGCAAGGTCAAGTGACAACTGGTGTAAATGTGCAATTAGTAGTTATATGCTAGAGGTTGCTATTTAGGCGAATGCATTAAGCTGCAGTAATGTGGATGCAATTCAAAGTAAATCCTGCAGGAGAGCATATTATTTTAGCTTTAATCAAGTGTGATCTTGCTTGCGTATAAAAGAGTATAGATGCTTTCTCTAATGCTAGCTCTAGTTTCTTAGTTATCCTGTTGGTGTGCTCTGCCACTTCCTTTCTAGTTATAGGAAGAAAAGATTGGTGGGATGAAATGACTTATTGAATTTTACCTAGATGACTCTTGTAAGGTTTTTTTCAGAATCTGGGATGGTTGTCGTTTTGCCAAATCAACAAAAAAGAAACATAAATTGCACCCAACCTTGGAGACCAGTGTCAAATTCTAGTAGGGACAAAAAACACTAGGTTATTCTGCGTAAGTATTGGTGGGTAGAGTTATCCAGCACCTATGCTGGTCTATGCTGTTGGGAGATAGCAGGTAACCAGTGAATTAGTCGAGGTGCGGAATATTATCGATAGATTTAATATACTCCCTCCATTTCGTTTTTTGGTAAACCTGTTTGATTGAGCACAAAGTTTAAGAAAGGAAGACTTTTGGAAATTGTAGCCATGACATTTCTGTCGTTATATAATCATGACATTAAGGGTAAAATGAACTTAAATTGTTTCTTAATATAAAAAGATGTTGTTCATGCATTATTTTGTTTTTCCTAGCTTAACATCACATGCTCTTATAGTCTCTTTCTATACGTTATTTGTTCTAGATTCATGCATTATTTTATCCATCTTGTTACTTGCATCCACACTTGATATCGTGTTGTCAATTTCAGGGGAGCGCTTATGGATGATGCGATGATATTGCCTTGTGGGCATTCCTTTGGTAGTGGTGGAGTGCAGCATGTGATTAGAATGGTATGTCCTCTGGAAACAGTTTGTTACCAACTTTCATTGATACTCGATATTAATTGCATTTGCATCTAAACTTTTATATCTCTTTTCTTTGAGGATTTTGATATTCAATGCTGCTTAATCAACAAATTCTGTTTCAAGATGCATTAGATAGAGAGGCTGACAACCTCATTTGCATAATAGGAGAATATGTAAGCATCTTTGGGAAAACTTCTCTCCACTTTCAGTTTAGGGGAATTGCACTGTATTTGATAACATATTTTGATAACCAAGAAAATGCTAATATTCTTATTGGTTGGAGAGAGATGCAAATGGCAAAACCAGATGCAAATACCTTTAATTTTAGATTTGAAATTGATAGGACTAACTGTTCTGAAACCATGTCACCTCCAAAAGCTATATATGGACATTGCATGCCTACTCAAATTAAATCTCTCGTCCCTCCTGTCAAACAAAAGTAGTTACATAATCCTCTGTTTGCACTATCATCTAATGTTGCTTCACAGTTCACAAAATATTTCTGAATCTAAGTATTTATCTTTTACCTTAGTAGTTCTAGTTATGACATTCAGTGATATCTAATGAATGTACAAATTCACATAAATGCAAGAGACACAAAATTTTCATTCTCCTTNGTTGCTTCACAGTTCACAAAATATTTCTGAATCTAAGTATTTATCTTTTACCTTAGTAGTTCTACTTATGACATTCAGTGATATCTAATGAATGTACAAATTCACATAAATGCAAGAGACACAAAATTTTCATTCTCCTTTTCTCCTTTTGTTAAATGTTAGTTTTTCTTTCACATTTGTGATAGGAAGTTGTCTTCTTGCACTTAAGTTGGCAACAAGGTCCTAGAAAGAGAATATGAATCTGTGGTGACTTTAGTCCGTGTGCGACTGGACTAGTTCTAAAGTAAGTTTCTAATTAGCCTTTATGGTGTAACTGCAGAAAGCTTGCTATATCTGTTCACACGTGGTGTCTGAAGATTCAGTGGCGCCAAATTTATGTAAGTATATGTTCTGTACTTTTGGTAGATATAGTATACCATTTACTCTGGTTTCTCTAATACTTGATGATTCTATCTGGTGGCATGGACTCACTGTCCAGGAAGCACCACCATGGTTCATGGTGGTCCCTATCTAAGAATAAATTTGTAAACATGCCCTGATCGTAGTACCTATCAACGAACTGCTATCAAGACAGTAAAGATAATTCATTGCCTCAATAACTTTTTCTTCTATCCAACTGTGGTCACCACTTGACCTCTCCCATCAGTTCAAACAATGTCAAGAACCTTTAGCACCATTATGTACTTGAAACCCAAAGCATCCTCACAAGCCTTCATGCCAGTTCCTCGAGAGCAAGTTTGTGGAACTATCCACTGCATGACCCTATGAGTACATGGCTTGAAGGTTTAGAGCGATGACACATTTTGTGACCCTCTTTAAGACATTGCTTTTATCTTCCTCTAATTTTGAATGCTGATTTCCTATTTTAGCCTATTATTTTAAGTTAATTCCACTGGCCTTCTATAATCACTTTGGCCGTTCATCTGTAGACATGTCACCCTAGCTTCCAATAAATCGACTTGTTCTCAGACGTCCTTTAGAATCAGTGAATTACCTCACATGCTTCTTAGTGTACTTATGACCGTAAACATCTCTTGTTTCCACTTTTGGAATGCCCACTTCTATCTATATTAAAAAGACGAGAGCTAAGTCTTCTGTCTCGGTCACAGTATAAAAAAGAAAATTATTCCTTCATCATGCTTTCTATCTCACTACGTTTGCATGTTAAGCTGCCTATTTCTGAACTACCATTGTTCCAGTGTCCATTCTCTGTCATCTCTATCATTTTCACTTCTTCTGACGAAGGCAGCTCTATTCTTGCAGTTGATTTCCAAATTAGAAGCAGCAAACTTGATTTCTCATAGCAGACCGAGGATATCTAATTAACAACCCGCATGTTTTGGCTTTAGCTTCAAATTTCAAATTCTAACCTTAGTTAGAGTTAGAAGGGCTTCCAAACTTGTTGCTTAACTTGTCAAAAAGTAAGTTTGCATTAAGTCAACTGGATAAATTTCTTTACTAACGCCTCGGGGCTTTGGTCTGGTAGTAAGAGAACAACTCGTGATGTGTGAGTTAGGCGCATGTCACTGGTTTGAACCTTGCCAGCAAAAGCTGTATTTAAACTGAAAAGGTAGAGGAATGGCCCCATTATCCATCAAGTTTCGTACTGCGTGCCACTGGCTCTCGTGGATTTCTCGATTATAAAAGAAATTTTCTCTAACATCAGAAAGTTATGAGCTGGCTCTATCATATTCATAATTGTATGATCCTAGTTTTACACTCTTTTTGAACTTCTAGTCAAACCTGTCCGTACTTGGAAGAACATAGATTGAAGGGTCTTTATGTGCTTCACTGGTCCTTTCTGCATTTTTAAGGTGTGAAATGAAGCCAAGAGTAAGTTCATATAGTCCTATTTATCTCTATTCTTTCTGATGACCTCTATTTGCCTTTCCATATTTCTGTAGCTCTTCGAGCTGCAGTTCAAGCATTCCGTCGAGAAGAGGAATCACAGCTTAATCGTTCTTTAAAAAGAAGAAAGGAGAGATATGACCAGGTTTGCCACTTATATTTTTTTACCTATACCACGACCTGAAATTAGGTGGAAATAGTGTTGAACGTTGTTTAATTTTGACTAAAGATAAAAAGAAAAATCAGGGAGAGTTACATCTGATTGTCTTTGTGCTCAAAAGCCTGACTTTCTCTTAAGGCCTTAATATCATATCGTGATGCAGGATAGAGGGACCTTTGGTGATTCACCGCTCTCGGATCATCTAAGAGGAAGAGGCGTTCAGTTTCCATTTGCTGTCACGGACAGGGTTATTATAAAGGTTCTTCCAGTAATATCTGAATTTCAATTACATTTCCAGATTGGTTTTGAATGGGCTATCTAATTGAATTTTTTAATCAAATAGGGTAACAAAAGGACACCTCAGCGTTTTGTGGGTCGTGAGGCTGTTGTTACTACTCAGTGCTTGAATGGATGGTACACCTCTTTCTTTGTATCATTTGGTTTTTCAAATTTCATTACATCCTTTTTGACCTCCCAAAGCGATTCGCCGTAACTTTTAAAAAGTCCACTAAAATATCCTTTTTGCTTAGGCTCTCATCATTTGAGTTCTATATATCTGTTAAGCCTAAAAGGTTATAATCTTCATAAATCTAGACTTCTCTCACTCCTGGGGCTTTGGTTCACTGGTAAGACGTAGCGTAATGTGTGGGTCAAGTTCGAATTTTGCCGCGGAGAAGGGTAGAGGATTGCGCCCATTATTCGTTGAGTTTGGATCGTGCTCCTGATTCTCGAGAATTTCTCGGTTATTAAAAAAATTTCTAGACTTCTTTAGCGCACAGCTCAGATAAGTGGTATGCCCTTTGAATTTTATAATGCTTTAGTGCCAGTCAGACATGAAAGGGTCAACATATCATTATATTGCATCCAAATCTTTGACCTTTAAAATGCTTACTTTGTGTAAGTAGTTTATTAAAAGAATTCTTCAGCTGATTTAGGTTTCTCGGCCTTCTTGTATAAGGAAAAAGAAGAAAGGTTAATCTTAAGTTTGTTGCATTTTGCTATTCCTTTTGAACTTCTTGTGTCAGATTGTCTTCATTGGCTTTTGAGTTTGTCTTTCGACCTAATGGTATCGTGTTCATTTTGAGTGCACTGCTGAATCCAGCTTATTCAATTTTTTGTTTTCCTTTTTTTTCTTTGTTATCTGGATTTGCATCTATATAATTGACATCGCGATTTGACTTCTCGTCATCTTGCAGTATCTGATAAAATTCTTCAACTACATGTCTAATGGTGTTCTATAGTATGAGGAAGACGGAGTACTAGGTTCAACCTTACTTAACACTGAGAAGTTATTACCGAATGTGTTGTATCCCTTATGTCACGCTTAAATAAACACTGGTCAAAATGTTCGTAAATATTCCAACCTCTAATGACTCATTTTACCTATGAGGACTGACTTCTTATTTGAATGTACAACTTGTGCAGGTATGTTGTAAAGACACTAGACAATGCTGAGAGTGTAAAGTTGCAATATCGCTCCCTAGCCAAGGTTTCAGATAATTTATCGATCCAGCCAATATCAAGTAAGACGGCAGCCAATTGGCTGTAGAGTTATATAGAATGATCATAACTCTCTCGTCCTAACTTACTGCACATATGCCACGTTTGATACATATAGTCTAACTAGCAACATGCATTGAGTTTCTTCAGCTGTAATCTAGATCTTGTATCTGTTCCACGCGATTCTCAGGCATAGGTGTTGTATATTGTAAAGGTTGTCTTGTAGCACTACAGCCTTGAGATGTAATCAGAGATATGAATTATAGAGCGACACTTATTTAAAATAAATGAATTATACAGAGTCATTTCGACTGGACTTTGTACTGACTAGACATTTCAGAAATATGAAGATGAAAAGCAAGCCATATGCTCTGAAGTAAATCATATTCTCCTATCTGCATTACCTTCTGAAGCTCATAATATCGGTTCTGTGCATATGATAATAGAAGCCAAACATGATTTGGTTGAATTTGGAACATGGTTCTTAGGGTTTCATTGCCAATTTTTTCTGTCACTTTACAACCAACAACTTTTAAACTGTGTCAAAGCACTCTCCCTAAAATTCTTAACTCTTACTAAACAAAAATGAGTGCAAAATAAACCCATTCCTCTCCCAGCTCCAACTCTGCTTGTTTTCAACAGATAACAAGCAGGTCCAAATTCAACTCCTTTCCCTTGTACAATTAACCCCCAAGATTTTGTCACTCCTTCCACTGAATCTTCTTCTAATTGATTCCGATTTCCATTTTCATTCAATTCTCTATCTTCTTCATCTCTAAGTTCTTCAACAAATATTAGTCCATCAGGGGTTCTTTTTTCTCCATTTTCCCACTCATTTTTCATTATCTGCCATTTCTCCACTATGGCTCTCTCAGTTTTGATCTGGGGTCTTCTCTCTTGGCCTCTATCATCTTCTTGTGCGTAAATGTGGACCAGTAGTGGCGCTTGCTTCAAGTTCTTTACAATGTCCACCATCGATGACTCCATCCACTCGTCCAGATTATCCGACACTATGGCTTCCTTTCTTTGATCATCACCTTTCACAACTCTGTCCTGGGGCTGAGGATTTGATAGAGAAAGAGAAGCAGAAACACTAAGAGGCCTCCTTTGCAACATTTGATTAGAGATTGAGAGAGATGACTTCGAGACAAATGAATGAGTACTAACACATTTGTGCATATCATTCTCGCGCACAGACCATGTTAACCTTCTCTGTATCGTTCCAATTTTATCCATTGTTCCTACAGGAACAATAGGATGAATCCGTAACGACGTCATCTTGAGAGTATGTATATCAAATTTCTGCTAAAATTGTCTCTCTTACCGGGGTTTTATTTCCCCGGAATGGTTTTTGTTCAAGGAATTTGAGGACTGGTGTAAATGAACAATTTTTTTTTTTATGTTATGGCCTTATGAGTGCCATTGAAAAGGTGACACGAGCATAGAATGCGCAGTTATAGGAAAGGCACAAGCAAGGAATAGGTTGGGTGAAATAGGCACACGCCTTACCTTTGACATGTATTGTTTGAGACCAATCAAATTCATTTGTTGATTGCTGAGGTGGAGCCAATGATATTATTCCACGTTTATGAAAAGATGAAACACCACATATTATAATTCTCTGAGGTGAGAGTTTGGTTCTTTGGCTATTTGTAATATCTACTTCCATATCTCTCAAAATGTTGGCATTTTTGTTTTTTATGATACGGAAAAGGTCGAAAACCCCTTATAATGTGACATGTGAAAATTTAATTTACACCCAAACATCGGTATTTCGGTAGTCGGTTTATCAATTGTGTATATCAAATACTGTACCAAAGTATTTCGGTACGATTCGGTATTTCTCATTTTGGTTCGGTACGGTTTCGGTTTAATAATCTGCCATTGGGCGGCAAACAGAAATACAGAATGGGAACCATTAGATAAACAACATGAGAACTGAATTCGAAGGAAAAAGCTAGCAGTAATATGTAACTTTAGTTGTTTGGAACATCAAACAGATTGGTCTTATGAGATTGAAACTAAAACAATCAAAATAAGGCTACTCTTTGAACAAAGTATTTTATGTCGAACTTTAAGCCTCCGTTGAAGACAGCACCAAGCTGCAATTGATGTTTTTCAGTCGCAACAAAGCTGGCGACAAACTTAGCAACTCCAATGAAAATTTTGAATCTCTGTTTAAATGCTTTTAAAACAAAATGAATCCAAGACTCAGCATCTAATAGTTTCTTTCCACTTTATATTCTTCAAAATGATGCCAGGAAGTAAGAGATTTCTCAAATCTAATTAGGTTTCTCAGTTCTCACTTCTCTCTCACAGCCGATCTGTTCAGTACTTAGGTTTCTTATTACTAATTCCTATAGTGAAACTAGGGAAAGAGGGCAAGGAAGTTGGGCCTTGTGTTGGGTTGGGTTGGGCAGTGTAGGAAGCACATGAAATTCTTTAAAATTTAGGTATTTCGATATACCGAAATTTCAAGATCTTAATACCGAGGATCGTACTGTTATACTGAAATACCGAAAATTTAGTACCGAATTATACCGAAATACCAAAAAAATCGAAATCGAAATACCGAATTAATTCGGTCATGTTCGGAATTCGGTTTTTCGGATTTTATGCCCAACCATGCTTAAAAGCCCAAATTTTACTTCGCTTAGCAATTATGGATAGCTCTTCTTCTCAATCTCAACAAGGAACTCATATAGTTGCTGTTAATTTGGTGCAAATCTGGACGACCAAGTTAGGGTTAGTGTGTCGACCATCTTTCACCATTCAATTCTCAAAATATGAGCCAGGGTTTTTCGAGTTCATCATATGGTTCGAGGAGGAGATGCTGTTGTGGAGTTGCTGCTAGCCAATTCACTGCTTGGACTCCAAATAATGCCGAGTGTCAATGCCCAAGGTAAATTTTATGAGAATTATTTGTGTATTTTTGCTAAGGTTTATGATCGACAATTCTCGATAATTTTATTCTAATTGTTGCGCAGGGACATAAATGTAAGTTTTGGGAATGGGTAGATGATGAACTACCTTTTAGAGTTACAACATTGATCAGTAACTTAAAGAATGAAAATGAAGCTCATAGACGTGAAAGGAATCTTCTGCTGATGAAGGTTGTCGAGATTGAAAGCGTCTTAGTAGGGGATGTTGCAAAAATTAAAGATTTCAAAGAATTTGATGATGTTAAAGGAGAAAATGATGTTTCTAAGGAAAAAATCAGCGGAGGTTTAGTGTTTGTGAAGGAAAGTAGTCTGAAAAAATGGAATGCGATTGGTATGATATGATGTTGCTTCGTTGGGTTCATCTGCGCTTGGATGATGAAATAGCTACCTTAAGATCAACCAAAGTTTAGGGGTAATTGACATATTTAAGTGTTATGTAACATATGTTCCAACAAGGTTTATGTATTATTGACATGGTTAAGGTTTAATTTATGTTTTAAGTGTTTGCAATGTTTTAGAAGATTATTTGCATTTGCAGAAACACTTCAACAGTTAATGCATTTAAAGGACACGTGTTGTCCAACACTTAAGTAATAGAGATTGCAAATACACATGATGTCCAAAAGCGTAATTTCCAGAATTTTTTTTGAAGTAAAACAGAAGTAGATAGATTTGCAGAATACATATCAGGGCACATAGGCCTCCACAACTTCGTCATAGCCAAAAAGGTTTCATCAATACCATTTTGAACAAGGCACATAATAGTTTAACCACACTTAACCATCAGATACTTAACCAACTACTCAAAAGGTTAACTAGTAACCAACCATTGTTGTTTGTTTACTAACTAAACATAATTGTTTTAATAACCAATCATAACAAAAAATATAGCAATTGACTTCAAAGAAAATCTTCATCATCGGGTGCAATTTTTGTTTGCCCTTTGTTGCCATCATCTTGGTATTCTCTTTCTTGCCTCAAGTTGGACTTGGCTTGATGAGATTGCAGTTTTTCCCTTCCATGTCAGCTTAGTTGGAGAATAAGGAAGATTGGTAGGTGTCGAAGCCCCAATGTGATCTCCAGCAAACTTAATTTTTCTTGGCCCAATTGTAAGCCCTCTTAGGTTGCCCCTCTCAATTCTTGACTGTGTTTATGAAACAACCATTTGCCTAAGTGGAGGATCTTCTTCATTGTCAACTTCCGGACCATATGGTTCAAACTCTTGAGTGGCAGCGAATGGTCCAAAATCAGTTTTCGACTCTTGGTCACTCTCCATTGCATAAAACTCTTGAGTGTGACTGCAACTTGCACCCTTTCTTGTACTTGATTGAGAACTCTTTCCAGTAGACTTAGGCTATTGAATTTTAAAAAAATGAAGTCAATACTAATGTAAGTAGCACTGTTATTCAATCAAACAAAGAATAAGAAAAATATTACCTTGTAACAACCCCTTGCATTGTGGTTTGGATCACCACAATTACTATATGTCATTTGTGTCCCCTTTCTTGATTGGCTCTACTGCCTATCCTTTTTCTTGCCTCATCTGGTTCCCTATTTCTTTTCATTTTGGGTCTGCCAACTTGCTTCACAGTATCAAGAGGTAACATGGCATGTGAAGGTTCAACTTTCCAAAACCGCCGACCCCTATCAGGCTGAAGCTTTTCCTTATATGTTAGCAAGTATGCCTCTTTACTATACCACCAAGGGATTTCTCCATCAAGCTCTACTCTCTTATGCATCATTTCCTTTATTACATGAGGCAAGGAATGCCAAATAAATCCCATAATCTGCATGTGCATCTTCTTTGTTGCAGATTGACAGCATGTCTATCAATTCCTTCAGACACTTCTTATCCCCAATATCCATTGAATATAACCTTACATTCATGTGCTATGCCCCTCCGATCACTATACAGCTTCAAGCAAGCTGGACTATATTCTGCATTCCAACTCCTCATCTTAGCCTCATTGTCTCCTAACAACGCCATCACTTTCACTCTTATGTCCTCCAATATTTTGATAATTGGTTTTCCTTTAGCCTCAAGAATCCAGGCATTAAATGACTCAGTGAAGTTGTTATCAACCATATTCTTACATTGAGTGTCAAGATAAGCCCTACACCATACCCTTGGGGGATACTTTAAGATATCCTTTGCAACATCTTCTGACAGATTCCCTAATTTTTTCAATTGGTCTTTAAACTCCTCATCATATGAAATCCATGCACACCACCATAACAACTTTCTCATTACACCACTCCTTCCTTTGTTGCGCCAGTTAGCCTCAATATGTCTCACACAATACCTGTGGTTAGCCTCAGGAAGTACTGTGCTAACAACATCCAACAAGCCCCGTGAAGTGAATCAAAAATAGAGAATGAAAGAACTATTAGACTATTAGTGAAAACCATCAGATACTTTAAACTACCGAGTGAAAGAAAATTAGAACTATTTACCTTTTGCATATCTGATATGAATGTGATTCATGCACCAATTTTAAGCTTAAAGACAACTTCAAAAGCTCCATGAACCAACTCCAAGTCCTATTTGTTTCCCTGTCCACCACAACCATGCTAGTGGGTAGAAATGATTCATGGAATCTTGTCCTAATGACACCAACAACTGACCCTTGGTTCTATCCTTTAAGAATATACCATTTACTCCAATTAATGGTCCCAAACTATTTTTCTAGCCTTGCTCCAAAGCATTAAAGCATAAGTACATTCTCAAAATTTGTCTCTTACTTTTTCCAGTGCATCTTTGAAGATATTTATGACTACATCACTTCCCGAATAGACAACCTAATTTCTTTGCAATATGCCTCAAGTTTGTTGTAATCATCTATAATACTACCCTCTAGTTTCTGAAGAAACCATATTCTTAGCCCTTTTCAGTTTGGATCTACTCATATTCAACTTCAAATCATGTTCAAGCTCACATCTCATATCTTTAATCATGTATTTAGGGTTATTTTGGACCTTACTCTTATAATACTAAGCTAATGTGGCAGAATAAGCTCTAGGATTCTTAAAGTCATCCTCACATGTGTGTATACCCTTCCATTTTTAGTCTTGAACCCACTAGTTTTCCCATCTTCAGAAATAAGACACCTAAAGGGACACCCTTCTTGACAACCATACCTGGTTCTTTTTTTTTTCATATTTAATTAACTCCAAAGCCTTTTTGTTAGCTAAAGCATAGAAATTTACAGCCTGCATGCCTTTATTCATGTCCTTAAATGACATACCTAACTTAAACTCCTGATAGTTTTTCAACCTATCATCTACAACCCTCCTCCTTTCATTGCTAATACTACCCATTTCATCAGAACTATACTCCCCACCATCTGAAGGTTTATATTCACCGCCAGAACCAAGACTATGTTCACAGTCTGTACCAACCTCAACATCTACATGATATGTTTCTGTATGGTCTGCGATATGTGGATCACAAACAGTCGACTCACTCTCATCAACAATAAAGAAATTTAAGACCTTGAATTTCTTACACAATAAGCAAAGAAGAACCCTGATACTCTTATCACCTTCTACCAAATAGTACTTACCCGAATGCCCAACCACTAACAATTGTTTAACTTTGACAAACTCTAATCTCGAGGTAAACTCATCACACATATCCTTATAACTCAATAAATCAGGATCAAATGATGTCCATAAGTGCACAAGTTCCTCATAGTACACTAGGTCAGGTGAAAATACCCATTTACCCCCATAGTTGAACACAATATCAACCTCTGAAATCATCATTTGAAAGCTAGGAAAAAAAATAGAAAAAAGTAAAAACAGAGACGGGACCACATCTGAAAAGATACGTATAAAGATAAAGTTTGGAATAAAAAATCCCCAAAAAACAAATCTGATTTCGGGACAACCAAAGACCCACCAAATCCCCAACAAAATCACGAGAATACACAAAATCCAGCAATAAACAAACATATATAATGCTTTCAAGCAGGCAAACATTAACTCCATTAAATGACATATTATAACATTTTTAATCCTAAAACCCTAACCCAACAGTAAAATGTAACCAAAAAGAAGAAAAGTAGCTTACCTTGACTAGAAAAGTAAAAAATATGTTGTAAATTTCAGCAGAGACCTCATTCGATTGGCATTCCTTCGCATATGCGGAAACCCTAGTGGAATTTGGGCGGAGAAGACGAGAATAAACGATGTGGTTTACCTGTAAATGTTTTTACCAAAGCGGACTATACGAGATAAAGGGGTTAAGTTAGACGGGTTATTACGGGCCGAGTAATGTGTAACAGGCAGGGTTATTAAATCCGGTTGGGTGTGAATTAAAATATTTGGGTGTAAATTAAATTTCTGCATGTCACATTATGAGTGGATAACTTATCCACTGTGGCAGCCGTTTAAAATAAGGAAGGTATCAAGGCCAAGAGTGTAATGGCAAGGTGGGTAATGGGCCAAACTTCTAACGAGGGTTATTTGTAGACCTTACCGAAAAGTTAAGGGGGGCATTTGGACCTTTTCTGTTTATGATATTCAAATTTAGTAGACTTAATTCTATGTAGAATTTAAACTTTCATAAAAATAATTAAAACCGTTCAAAGTTGTATTATTCGAAATTTGTCAACTTTGCCATCCGTTGCAATGTTGGTTCCTTCGTACAATTGCCGTTAGCAAATCATCTAATATTTGCTTATTGTTGAGGGAGGTCCAGCGTTAAATGAGTGGACCGTATGTATTCAAATTATTCAAGAATGATATATCCAAATTTACCCCTCAACTTTTTACTGTTTTAAGAATTACCCTAATGTAGGAGTTATTTTAGGGATGAAGCGTAATTTGTCAAACAACTGAGGTGATATTAGATTAAAGTACTAACAGAGGGCAACATTGCTCAATTTCGAATAGGAATGAAACACCGTCCTTGAATTTGTATGAATGCCACATGGCAAGAATAAAGGAAAAATGACACTGTTAGCCGCTGTAAAATTAATATCCGATAAAATGTATATTTTTTATATATTTTTGTATATTTATATACATTTTGTATGTTATATACAAAATATATACAATTTTTATACATTTTTTCGGGTAACAGGTACAAATAATTTTTGGCGCGGGCTAGAGCCCGTTTGGCTTAGCTGATTTAGAGTAGCTGATAAGCCTTAGGTGCTGAAAAGCACTTTTAAGTGTTGAAGCCGATTTAAAAAATAATCAGTTACATGTTTGGATAAAAGTGCTGATAAGCTCTTTTATTTTCTTCTAAATTTTAGATTCTACCTATTTGTCATGTTATTTTAATTATAAAAATGATTAGATAATATTTTTTTAATAAATATAATTTATGTTATGATAAGTATACAATCATAAATTAGAAGGGGTGGAGTATAAATCAACAAAAGTTGAAAAAACCCTTAAATAATCCACGCAGTGTTTGTAGAGAAGAAACAAGCACTTTTTTTTTGGTTAAAACATTGTCTCCATTGATCATTTATGTGCAAATAGTTACAAATTGAGTTTGGCATCCCAAACTTTGTACATGATCATTGAGATGAGACTATTGAGTTAGTCCTAACCAAAATTGTAGGTTCCTATACAAAAACTATGGCGAGTCATATATGATATGCGCTGGTTTGATTATTTTGATCCTAAACGATGGTAGATCCCATCTATCCATGTTGACAAGTCCCTTGACTTGATTTGGGAGTTCAACAAAAGAGTTGAATGTATGAATTATATCACTACTGTGGCTAAGACTTGCTAATTTATCTGCAGGTTTGTTTACTTCTCTGAAACAGTGGCTGATAGTAAATCCATGCTCTTCAACTAATCTCTGAATCTCTGTAATGGTGCTCTCAATCTTCCAGGGGACTTTCCACTCTTTTTTAATGCAAATTGTAAGAATCACTGAGTTTGTTTCTCCCAGAGTTAGCTCATAGCCATTTGTTGTACACCACTTGATTCCAAAAGGCATTGATGCTGCTTTAGCATAATTGCTAGTCCCTGGTCCTAGGGAAATAGAGTAGGCAAAAATAACTATCCCCTGATTATTCCTGACCAGGCCTCCACCTCCACATATTCCTTGAATACAACTCCCATCACTGTTAAGTTTAACAATTTGAAAAGGGGGATTGATCCATTTGACATCTTTGGTTATCCTTTGTTCAATCACTGCATCACATGTCTCACATATAGATTTCCAATTGTCTCCTACGCTTGCTCTACCAAAACTGTTTTTAGTACCTGCACAAGGGAGAATAGCATGTTAGTTTTGGTTCTGTAAAATGATGGTCTAATGTTCTCAAATTTCTTGCTACATCTTGATTTCCATAACTCCCAACAAATAATAAGAGGGAGTTCTTGTAATGAGTTTTGCAATGCAGTTGCGAGCCTTGAAGTTCCACCATTTGAGAATGAGCATTTTGAGGGTCGTGTTGTTATAGTCTATGCCCAGAGGACCTGCAAAGAATCTCCAAATCTTTTTTTCCTGATCCCCTAGGCAGAAGAGATGGTTCACATTCTCGGTTGTGGCATGATGGCTGTTATTGTTGCAACAATGACAGGTAGGATTAATTTCAATCCCAAACCTAGCAATTCTATCCTCTGTCGACAATTTATAATGAATAGCTCTCTAAGTGAGGAAGAAGATCTTGAAAGGAACTTCTTTGTGCCAAAATCTACTAATAAAATTGTTTACTTCCTTCCTTTGTCTAAAATTTTCCCAGGCAGAGCTCACAGTAAATTGTCCTGTGTTGCTTGGCATCCATATGGCTTTGTCCTTCCTATTTCTGTTTAGATTGATGTTCAACTCCCTGATCTTCCTTTTAGTTTCTTCATCTGGTTGTTCATGAAGTCTATCCCAGATCCAGTTCCCATTAATGAGGACCTCATTAATTCTGATTTGGTTCGGGGTATTTGTGTTTTGCAGTAATAGGTGAAGAGGTCCTAATTTAGACCAATTGTCGTACCAAAATGACACCTCTCATTTACCAATGTTCCAGAGAATGTTGTTATCTACTTCTTCCTTAATTCTGCAAAGAGTTTTCCAGTTTTGAGCTTGGCCACCAGTCCATCTCGCATTAGCAGGGTGGCAGTTAAAGAAATATTTCCCTTGCATGAATTCTTTCCAGAGAGAGTTTGCAGTTCTCAAAGTCCACCATTGCTTGCTTTGGAAAGCAAGACAAATGTCAGATAGGCTCTTGAAATTTGCACCTCCTTCATTATAAGGGTAGCACATATTATTCCAAGAGGCCCAATGGTATTTACCTCCTACATCATTTCCTGACCAAAAGAACCTTGCTATATATTGTTCAATGATATCAATGGTACCTTTGGGGGGGGGGGGGGGGGTTGTAGCAGCAAGAAGATGAACATGTAAGTCTAGGAGCACATGTCTTATCAAAATAGCTCTTCCACCTGAAGATAGGAACTTTGTGTGCCAACCTCTAATCTTCTTGATAATCTTGTTGACTATATCAGAGTAGTAGCAAATTTTCTTTCTTCCAGTTATAAGAGGGCATCCAAGGTATTTGATGGGGAATTGTTGGTGGTTCATGCCAGTAATGGTCCTCAACCTATTGATGGTAGCAGCATTGGCATTATCAGCTATAGCAAAGCAGTTTTTCTCCTTATTGAGGAGATGCCCCGAGGTTTTTTCATAAATTTCAAGGGTTTTTAGGACCATTTCAAGGGGTTTTTTGCTACCATTGCAGAAGAGGATTGTATCATCATCAAAAGCAAGGTGGTTTATTTTGGGACCATTGGTATTCATATAGAAACCTGTGTAACCTTGTCTATCATGAAGATTATTCAGCATTTTGGAGAGCAGTTCAGCACTGATGATGAAGAGAGATGGTGAGACTAGATCACCTTGTCTCAGACCCCTATTAGATTTGAAGAAACCATGCCTTCCTCCATTTACAATAACAGAGTACCAATTGTTAGAGATGAAGTTGTGAATAAGATGAATCCACCACTCATAGAAACCAAACTTTTTAAGTGCAATGCAAAGGAATTCCCAAGAGACCCTGTCGTAAGCTTTAGCCAAATCAAATTAAATAACTACATTTCCACCTCGAGCAGGCTTCTTAATATCATTGATGATTTCCTGGGCCAATAAAATATTCTCAGTAATAGATCTCCCTTTTATAAAACCTGATTGGTTTTTGGATATGAGCTTTGGGAGGATATTGGAGATTCTGTTATTAAGTATTTTTGAGATGATTTTACTAGAGGTGTTGCAAAGGCTTATGGTCTGAGATCTGAGAATTTCTGAGGATGCTCTATTTTGGGAATCATCACCAAGCAAGTGTGTGTGAAGAGTTTAGGAAGTTTAGCACCTTGAAAGAAAGATTCCACAGTTTTATGGAGATAATTGCATATAATATCCCAAGCAGATTGGTAGAAATAGCCACTCAGACCATCTCGTTATGGGGCACTGTCCTTGTCCATACTAAACACTGCTTTTTTAATTTCAATCATGGTAGGAATGGCTTTAAGCATGTTGTTGTCTTCCTCAGTGATGCACCTCTATATGCAGTCAAGAGCATTGTAATTATTGGTTTGAATTTCCTGAGTGAACATCCCTTGAAAGTGACTCACAACTGCTTCTACAATAACATAATTTCCTTCCGGCCAGTTGTTTTGTTCATCCATTATCTTAGTAATGGTCAGCCTCCTTCTTCTTTCTTTTATCATATTGTGGATATAAGAAGTGTTGGAATCACCTTCTTTGAACCATTTGTCTCTAGATTTTTGCCTCATAATGCTTTCTTGGATCTTGTAATATCTAGTGACTTCAGCTCTACATCTAGATAGAGCACTTCTGTTCTCAGAGGAGTTGTCATTAACACAATTATCCTCCAGGATTCTCATTTCTGCTTCCAATCTTTTGGGAACCTCGTAGATATCTCCATAAGCTTGTCTGGACCACTCACTAAGGGCTTTACTCACTTTTTTGATTTTTTGATGCAATGTATACATAGGGTTCTCATACACAGCTTCTTCCCAGACATCCTTCACTATCTTGGTGTAGTCTTGGTGTTCAGTCCAAAAGTTATGGAACTTGAAATATTTGATATATTTTGACAAGTAGAGGGCCATGGTCAGAACATGCTCTTGAGAGGTGAGTGACTGAGGTATTGGGTATAGTATCAAACCATGTGCTATTTTAGACCAATCTATCTAGTCTCTTCCATATAGTTGTGGGAGGATCTCTATTATCACGCCATGTATATATTGACCCTGTGAAACCTGCATCCTGGAGACCACACTCATTAAGGCACTCTATGAATTCTAGGCTTTCCTCCATTCTGTAGCTTCTACCCCCTTTTTTCTCTTCACTGGATGTGATAACATTGAAGTCTCCAATGACACCCCAAGCTCCTTGAATGTTGTTGGCAGTGTTTTTCAGATCCTGCCATAGTTCCTTTCTGCTTTCCTCATTACATTTAGCATAAACAATTGTTAGGTAGATTTTAGGGTGATTGAGATGTTTTGCACTAATCAGTACATGCTGGTCCTTATCTTGCATTATATTAACATCCACTTCAGGAGTCCAGAATATCCAGATTTTGTTTGAGCAGTTGAAAAAGCCATGATTCATGTCTAGTTTTCTTCTGTATCTATCCATTTTTCCATTATCTACAAGAGGTTCTTGTAAATATATCAAAGGAATTTGAAATTGTTGTTTGATATTTTGGAGTCTCTCCAGAGATCCTGTAGATCCTATTGCCCTTATATTCCATGATAGTGTGTCTATCATTTGAAACTTTTAGGGGTAGGTTCTCTTTGCTGTAAATTGATTTCTTGTGTGGTCTGGACTTCCTGTATGAAGTCTACCCCCTGGTTTTTGTAGCTCCTGGGTGATAGATTGTTGTAGAAAATGATGTTTTGTTGGACTGGTGTACCCTCAACATGTTCCAATTCCTGGTCAACTGAGCTGATATTGACTCTATTGAATTCATCATCAGATTGAGTCTTTCTGTCTTCTTCTTTGTTGATTGATGTTGAGTCTGTCTCCATATCATCTAGGTCATGGAAAACTTCTTCATGTTTATCTCTTTCCCCCTCCATGGCAGGATCAAAATCAGGTGGTTCATGGTTATTGATATAGGTATATTCATGTTTGTTGTGTTTGTTCTTCTCCTCACCCTCTACATCTTCCACTTCGTTAGCTCCAGATATCTCTTGTCTTGTCTTGAGGAAGTTAATAGGAGTCCATGTGTTCTTTCCTTCAGTACCATTTCTGCTGATTGTTCCCGTGCTATCTTTAGTTTCTCCTTGCAGTGTGATGCCCTCTGGGATGCTTATTGTCCTTGTAAATTTTTTTCTCTTGCTTTGCAACTCCTTGCACTCCTTTTGGTCTTTGATGAATAAACTGATCATTTCTCCTTGTAGTTCTGTATCGACTTTATTGTTGTTGGGAGCATTTCTTGTTCTAGCACTTCTTGGGTTAAGCCCAGTTTGTTGCTTTTTGCTTTTTGCTTTTTTGCTTTTCTTTTTCTTTCTGTGCTTTGTCCCACCTTGTGGTTCTTTCTTGTTGCTGTATACTTTGGAAGTACTGTGTAGATTCTTGTTCTTTTGAAATCACATTCTTACATATTGTGATATCCATTAGTCCATCCTCTATGCCCTCCTGTAGGAGATTGAAACAATTTTTGACCTCTATTATGTTGTTTCCCTGGTTTGGTCTTTGCTCTAGGCTCTTCTCATTGTTGTTGCTCTTGGTTTGTTGTTGGACTATCGATGCCCCATTTTTGTTCATCCCTTTGCCTCTTTTCCTTTCTACATTTTGCCATTTGCCATTTTGAGTGGTCTGGCTGTTCAAACTTCCCTCATGAGGTTCAGTGCTTTTAGGTTGCTTCTGTTCTACATGTCTTCTTTGATCTTGAAAGTTTCTCCTGGTCTGTTTATCCTCATTTTGTTGAGTCATATGTGCCATATTATCTTCATTCTCGACCAGTCCAGTTTGCACTTCTTCTTGTATCTTTCCATGTTGAACATCCCTACACTTTTTCTAAGGAATGCCCCTGGATTTTGCAGTGAGAGCAGTAGGTGGGCATAGATTCATACTCAATCTTCTGGTCAAAAGTTTCCACTTTGCCTAATTGATTTCTAATCTCCACTCTGACCATATGTAGAATAGGTTTAGAGAGATCAATTTGAACTCTAAGTTTGGCAGTTGTGGGCCTTGATTTCATGGTTGTAGCCTTGTCCATCATCAATGGTATACCTACTGGGCTAACAATCCGACACAGAGCATCCTATTCATAAAAGTGCCATGGAAGGTCTGGGAGGTTAATCCAAACTGGGGCTATGGATGTTTCGGATCTTGGCTTAAAATTTGTCGTCCATTTGATAATTTTCATATTGTCCCTTCAGATAGAGGAATGAATTCCCTAGCATATATATTGTTGAAATCATCTTCATTTTCCACATCAATGAAGACATGGAATCTGTCCTTGGCTCCAATTTTAACCTCACCTTTAGTGAAAATAGTTCTAGAAAAATCAGCTCGAATTATGTCGATTGAAGGTCTGGTCTTGATGAACTTACCGATAATGGTCCATCAGCAAGTTTCTACTAATAGGTCATGCTCTTCGTTGGTGAAGATTACCACTGATTTTCCATCTATCAGTTCATGTTTTTTGGGGGGTAGTCTCACCTTCAATTTTGTCTTGTTGCCAATCTTAAACCCTAACGCACTTGCATATGATTCCGTCTGAATTTGATTTGCACTGACATCTATCTCCATAAGATTTCTCTGAAGCGGTGGGAAGTTTTGGATATTAGGGATTTTAGAATTTTGGGATGTTTGGGATTTGATTGTTAGGTGCTAAATCTAGTGGGTCAGGGGATTTGGGGACCTGGGAGTAGCTTGAGGGGCTTCTGGTAGTGTCCATGGTGGTCACCGGAGCTAGTAAGAACTAGCCGTTACCGGTCCAGGTGACGGTTGAGGCGGAGCTTTCGAGTTAGTGTACGTGAGCTTAGAGAGAGAATTTTTGCATCGAATTTTTGATCTTAAGAAACAAACACTTAATATGTATTGAATAACTTGGATGGAGTAAAGCTATACGAAGAGTTTTGTTTTAAAAAGAAATATTTTAGGGATAGAATAGTAAATATTCTGGTCAAACCAAAAGTGTTTATAAGCTGAAATTTGAAAAGTTGGGGGATACCAACTTATGACTTTTGGCTTATTTTTGACTTATAAGCACTTTTAATTTTACCAAACGCGTAAATAAGCCAAAAAATGCTTATAAGCCAGTTTGACAAGCTTATAAGTTTAGCCAAACATCCGATAATACCCCAAGAATAAAAAGCTCTCTCAACGTGCATTTCATTCTCCATTTCTTTTTATATGAATAAACAACCTTTCACATAAAAAATAAATGATTGTGCAATTATTCATTTTCAAAGACAAATAAAGAATTTTAATTTGATTGGTTCGATCGTTAAGATTCTTAGTTCTGAATTTTATATACCTTTAAAATTATGAATTTGAATATAATATTTATTAAAATTTTATTAAATTTTCACACATAACACGCCGGAAATAATGGTTTCAGATGCTGGACCCGACCCTGCTCTTTTCTTGTTTTTTGTCCATAGCACAGGTAGTGTCAAGCTACCAATCCAACTATCCACGTGACCCAACCTATGGTTTTGACAGAAATAAAGGTGGTCTCTTTTGGAGCAACAGTAGGGTTCATAATTAATATAGGAGTATTTGGATTTTCAAGAAGCCACTTTTCATGATTCATAATTTATAATAATAAAAATTGATTAAATAAATATTTAACATTATAATTAAGCATAATGATAATATATTCTCCCCTCAAATATGAATTAAATATATGAATACTAAATTGGAGTTCTTATAATTTGAACTGAAAATACAGAAAAAATAGGCGAAGGACTGTACCTTAATGTTCCCTGACCATATCGATGTTTTTGAGTTATAGTTTTCCCTAGACTAATAGATTTTAACAAATTTAAGATTAAAATAAGAAGCGGAAATACCAAAATAATTCTCTTACGCATAAAGAAGTATTATGCTCATGGTTTAATTGCTTAACACAAATTAAATTTATGAAAATTTGTCTACCAAATATGATATTTCTTAGGGATTTTACTTTGTGGCTAAATCATTTTTTTCCTATAAATAGAGGGGTTTTATTCTATTGTAATTCATCCCAAAATTCAATAAGAATACCCCCTTTCTCTCTTTCTCTGCAATATTGTTCTTGTCTTTTATTGTTTCATAACACGTAATCAGCACGAGACTCTAACCAATTGAGTAGAAGCTTTGGGATTGAGCATAATGATTGTTAATTGTTCCATGAACTTCCTTCATGATAAGGGTGGCAAGTGGGCCGGCCTGTGGAGAGCCCGGGCTTGGGGGCTTTAGGCCTGTGGGGGGCCGGGTCTTTGGTTTGGGCCCGTGAGCCCGGGCCCGCCAGGCGGACCTGGGCCGGGCCAAGCGGTCATAATTTAATTTTTTTTTTTTAAAAAAAAAAAATGGCCAACGGTCAGATTTTTAAAATCTGGCCATTTGAGCCTTAAAATAGCCGTTTGGTATTTTTAAAAATAGCCAAATGGCCCCCAAACTTTGTTTTAACCCCAAACTTTTTA
>MDKH01177662.1:0-24144 GCA_005239495.1 Nicotiana undulata | reverse complement strand
GGGGTTCTGGCCCTTCCAATGAATTCTTTTAGCATAAAATGCCAGCTTCTTTCACCAGCTGCTTAGTCAACACTGAAAGCTGGGCCATTTTCGTATAGACTTCAGCAAGACACTCACCGCTGCTAGCGACGTTTGCTGCAGTTTCTGGGTTGTCACCCAAGAGAAGGCTGTTATTGTAGTTAGCCTCGATGCTCAAACTAGCTTTTTATCCAAAAGCTCACGGCTCAGTTCAACGAGTTTCTGGAGAGCACTAGCAGCAGCCTCAACTTCCAATTGAGCGTTCTCGAGTTGGAGCTTTTCAATTGCCAGATCCCCAATACTCTTTTCACTTATTCTTTCCTGTGCCAAAGCATAAAGTTGCATCAGGTCATCTGCATCTCGAGTCATATCCTTCATTTTATTTATTTCTTCCTCCCTATATAATAGAGGGATAATGAGTTGGGGGAATTAAGGGAATAAGAAACCACTTAAATAGGACCCATTTTTTCCTAAAAGGCGTGAGACCCACGCACATAGCTGACTAGGAAAAACTGACGCCACATGAGATGGGTCAATGGTCAAACGTGTTTATTAGTCAAAGGTATCACTAGTTTGAGTGCTCAAATGGAAAACTTGTAAGTTAGTGTATCGGCTTTTAAAAACGATATAAGTTCAAGTGGCCAGAAAACCATTCCGTCATTAGTTTAATCAAAGTTTATGACTTTTTGGTCAAACACAGGGGATACAACATTGATTGAACGCCGCCGCACATTTCCAGTAACTCACAAGGCTGCAGAGAGATGGTTACACCATATGCAACTAGCTCTGCTGGACAGTGCTACAGATATTGATGAAGATTCCAAAATCAGAAGGATGAACTTCTTTAGGCAGAAGCTTTTCTCATCTGAATTAATCCTAAGTAAGAATACTTTTACGCACATATGTAGTTTGACTTTGTAATAGTTACATTTTGTTTGAATTTGCAGGCACACTGCATTCTTTCTGGTTGCTGGAATTGAGTTGAATAATCAAAACAAATTAGGAACAGGATGTAAGCATTGTAATTTGTACCCACCACAGAGCCAGCTGCAGTTTAACTGACAATATTGATTGGACAGAATGAGAAGAATTAGTGGAAAACTCAAGCTTTAATTTTCAAGTTGTATTTTTGCTATTTAGAGAACTAAATATATATTCAATCGTCACGAACAGCATTCTGATCAATTGCTCTCAACTTGAAAACTTTCAACTACAATATCATGAAGTTACAATGGGGTTTACCACATGTTGGTTATTCAACAACATATTAGAAGAAAATCTTCACTTCACCAAACGAAGAGCTACCAATTTGATTGAACAAAGAAAAACTTTACTTGACCAAGACGAACGCAAGAAATCTTAAGAAAAACTTTATTTTACCAAGAAAAATTAGAAATCTTTATTTACAAGCTGTTACAGCTGCAAAAGCTTGAAGGGGTAACAAATTTGCAATCACAGTGATCAAAATACCAACCAAATAGTTCTAAAAAGACAAAATGTATATATATATATATATATATATATATATATATATATATATAAATAACTACATCAACAACATATCCAGTATTATCTCACACTATGGGCAGTGACGAAGCCACCTTATAGGAACGAGTGTCAAATGACAAACCTTCGCGGAAAAAATACACTATGCAGGTGGGTAAATAAATAAATTATATGTATATATACTATGTATTGACTCCCCTTAATTTTCTGGTATGTTTACTTTTATATATTTTGACATCCCTTAACCAAAATTCTGGCTCCGCCAATGAATGAGGAGTCTGGGGAAGGTAGTGTGTACACAGACCTTACCCTACCTTGTGAGGATAGAGAGGTTGTTTCCAATAGATCCGCGACTCAGGAAAGCATAAGCACCACATTAATAAAAATATAGACACGAAGGGACAGTACCATAAAGCCATATAAAAGCAGAATAAAAACAACAAGATGGTAAGGTGATCAACAATGAAAGCAAACAACGGTTAGTAATAAAAACCTACTACCAACGGAAAGTGAGATTGCGTGACAATGCTACTATTATGAACACTCTAGACTACCTACTCTACTACCCTAATCCACGACCTCCATACCTTTCTATCAAGGGTCATGTCCTCGGTCAGCTGAAGTAGCGTCATGTCTTGCCTAATCACCTCCCTCCACCTCTTCTTTGGCCTACCCTACCTCTCTGTAGGCCCTCCAATGTCAACCTCTCACACCTCCTCACTGAAAAGTCTGTACTTCTTCTCCTCACATGACCAAACCACCTGAGTCGCACTTCCCGCATCTTGTCCTTAATAGGGGGTTACACCCACCTTATTACGAATAACCTCATTTCTGATCCTATCTAACTTGGTGTGCCCGCACATCCATCTCAACATCCTCATCTCTGCTACCTTCATCTTCTGGACATGAGCGATCTTGACTGGATAACACTTAGCCACATACAACATCGTTGGTCTGACCACCACTCTGTAGAACTTACCTCTAAGTTTCGGTGGCACCTTCTTGTCACAAAAACACCGAAAGTAAGTCTCCATTTCATCCATCCCGCCCCAATACGATGTGTGACATCTTCATCAATCTCCCCATCCCCCTAGATAATAGACCCTAGATACTAAACCTATGTTGCGTGGACTCTCAAAATATTGTCTCACCCGGGTCAGATCCTCCAAAAATACATTGCTTTTGAAGGATCCGGCAACGTCTTTAGAGACTCCGAGCAACATAGCTTAAAACCACCTCTCCTAGTGATGACATGCGAGTCCAACCTCATCTCCCCTTCCCCTCCTCGAGTCTCGCCATCCAAGTATTCTGTCTTGGTCCTGCTCAACTTGAAATTTTTAAATTCTAGGGTCTGTCTCCATACCTCTATTTGCGCGTTCACACAATCTCACATCTCGTCAATCTATACAATATCATCCGCACATAACACGCACCACGGCACCTCCCTTGGATGTAGTGCGTCAGTACGTTCATCTTCAGAGCAAACTTTCTTTATAGAGTTTTACAAATATATAAATAACTATAACCCCATAAATTAAACTAGTGGTGTAAAGACATTCTTTATAGAGTAATTATCCTATAGGTGATTTAGATAATTAATAATTCATCCATTCACGTGGCCGCTAAATGTAATGACTAGATTAGTATTTTAAACTATAAAACGATTAGGAGTAAAGGAAACTTTATGTCATAAACTTCTTTTTCCTCCTCTTTCCTTTTAAGTATGCAATACCTTTATCAATTATGTGACATTTGAAGAAAATTTATAAATAAATTAACAATGAATAAAACATTTATCTAGTTCTTTTCGATTTCATTTGCCTTTGATACGCTTGGTTGGTTATATTGTATTCGTTCCCTCCTGATATAAGTGTCGTCTTTTAATTTTATATCTCCAAAATAGAGATGAATTTATCTTTATAAACATTTCAACCTAAAAATATTTAAAAAGGCACCTCTATTCAAATGACGTGGCCATATTTTCTTGTTAAACTATTCCAAAAAAATGTTATCTTTTTTTATTTGAAAATATTTTAACTTTAAACTTTTTACTTTTAACGTTATACTTTTATAGTCACAAAAATCTCATGGTACGTTTTAAGACCAAATAAATTTCAATAACTTTTTTTTTTTAATGTTTGTGCTGAAAGAGGAGTCTTGGCGTAGCTGGTAAAGTTATTGTCACGTGACCAGGAGGACACGAGTTCGAGACAACAGATCTTTCTGGTACGACCTTTTCCCAAATCCCGCGCATAGCGAGAGCTCGTTGCACCTAGCTGCTTTTTTTTCAAATGTCTGTGCTCAGTCAAATTTTCGTATCAAAAAAAATGACGTTAGATTTTACCTATCATTGAAATTATAAGTTGAATGTGATTGACATTAACAAAACAATTTTAAGATCTTTTTTTTTTCTTGAATGGGAGCGAAAATGTTTCCGAAGAAAGGAGAAGGATTCTTGCATGTCATTTCCATCTAAGATTTAAAGTTTCTCTCCCATAAAAAAAGGAATAGGGGTTAAACCTTTGTTTTCATTTTATATACGAAAACGTCCAAATATGCTCTTGTATTATATGAAATTGAGTATTTTTGTCTTTCGTTAATACTTTAGCACATATATGCCTTTACCGTCACATAATTGATCCATATATCACCTTTTACTATACGAAATTGAGCACATTTGTCCTTCATTAATACTTTAGCCCATATATGCCCTTGATGTCAGATAGTTGGTCCATATATGCCCTTTTTCGAAACGGAATCCACCCAAATTAATTAGTTCTTTCGTTAATTGTACTAGTGCAGTACTTGTTTTTACCTTTCTCTTTTTTTCTTCTTTTTTATTTTTTAATTTTAAATTTTTCTATTTCCCATATCTGATTTCCTCCATTGTTGATGCCTTCTCCATTTTCGCCACCAATTTCACTTGACAAAATTCATAAATTTTTGCTAATTTTACTACTGAAAACCCCACACGTTCTTCTGACCTGAATGAGATAAAAATTATCGGAGAAATTTTGTTGGTTGTGTTAATTGAGTGAAGGGGGTATATGGTTATTCAGCTTTTGAAGGTGTTGTTCACCGTGGAGTTTCAGATCCGAAGGAAACAAGACCTTCAAAATCTGAATAACCACATACTCCCTTCACCCAATTAACAGTACCGAAAAAATTTCTCCGTTTTTTATCTCATTCAGGTCACAAGAGCATATGAGGTTTTTGATAGTGACATTGGCAGGAATTTATGAGTTTTGTCAAGTGAAATTAGTGACGAAAATGGAGAAGACATCATCAATGGATTAAATCGGATATGGGAGAAATAAAATAAATAAAAAATAGAAAGGTAAAGAAAAAAAATACTAATACAAAGGAAATAGTGTTTGTAATGCACTTTAGTACAATTAACGAAAGACCTAATTAATTTGGGTGGATTCCGTTTTGAAAAAGGGCATATATGGATCAACTATCTGACATCAACGGCATATATGGGCTAAAGTATTAGCTAAAGGCAAATGTGCTCAATTTCGTATAATACAAGGGCATATATGGACCAACTATGTGACAGTAAGGGCATGTATGTGCTTAAGTATTAACGAAGGGCAAATGTGCTCAATTTCATACGGTATAAAGACATATTTAGACCTTTTCCGTTTTATATATTTAGGAAATTCAAATAATATCTCACCACCACCCATCCCAAAAGGAAGGGGGAAAAAACAGAAATCCCCTGTAATATCTATTTGAGTTGGGTAATCCAATGATCAAAGGATATTCTGTTTCCACTGTATAACTTGCATATTATTTCAAAACCATTTAGAACTTTTAGGTGGATTTTACTTTAGTATGCAAAAGATTCCTAAATTTGACTACGACCTTCGGCAAATGGTTTCTACGAGGGATGCCACATTGACATTTCCAGATGCATTTACACTAATGTATAAGGTGTAGGGTAGCAGTAGAAGAATTAACCTAAATATTCGCCGGCGAGTATATTATATATGTATAATCCATGTATAATATGTGTATAACCATGTATAATCGGCATATAATCCATATATACCAAGTAGGAAAAATAAACTGTGAATCTGACTGACTATAGGTGGAAAGATCCCCCCGTAAAGAATTGTAACAGCAGTGCCATCAAACATTTGCTGCTGCACTTGAGGTGATGAATTACCGCTTTTCATACAATATGGCAAAACATCTGCAATACAGAGAAGATATTATCCAGGCTTAAATTACATTTGGCTACAAAAAGATCACAAGAACACATTAGAAGGTGAAAAAAGAAAGAGGGAATGCCTATAGACCCTTATGAACTCCCATTCGGGTGTTGTGATTGTATGATCACTCTCAATCGACCATAAGCCTCTAGACATGCGTAAGAATACTCCGACATGGCTCGGAAGAGCTCAGGTAACCGGATCTTGAGACTCCCTAATGACTTCTCCCTAACTTGAATACAGTGCTTCTGGTGCGCTTCGGTCTCTTCGTCCAGCCTCTTCTTCAATGCTTCCACAAGAAACTGCTTTTCTGCAACAGGATCTTTAGGATTAGGCTCTGTAGCTCTATCAGGATCTGCTACATCGGGTGGAGTTCTACGTTGCATATACTTTTGGTACCAATCTTCAAACGCTTGCCTCTTGCGTATGTACTCTTTTCTAGTTTCCTCACATTTCTCCTTCAGTTTCATCTCTTCCTCCTGATGAATAATGATTGTCCTTATCACGGCTTCAAAGGAAGCAATGGCACTTTTGGCAACCTCATCAGGAAGCTTCTCAAGAAGCTCCTGCCAGGAGTGGAGAAGGGCTTGAATAGGGGGATTCTGTGCTCGAGGCGGCGACGAGATTTTTTCTTTTAGGCTGCTCTCAATGGGTATGAGATTTAGCTTCAACCAGCTGTGGAGTGTTCGAATGTATAGTTTTTGATTTTTTACAAGGTTGTCAAAGTGATCATGCCATTCCTTGACAACATTACCGAGCTGGATTGTGCGTTCATGGTGGTGTTTGCTTGTTTCTAAGGGGAATCCAGAGATTTCAATGGCTTTGAGATCAGTAGCCATCTCCAGCTGGTTTTTGTGATGATTAAGCATGAATTCTGACATGTTAACCATCCTGCAAAGCAGAAGCAAAAGCTGATATTCATAGAAGGTAGTCTCAAACAGAGATGGCAACCTCGACAACATTGCAGGTCCACTAGGGGGGGGACAAGCAGAAAAATCATCTAAAGAGCACCTTGCACTCATAATGAGCACATGACATTTTAAGGGATGTAACAAATCAAGAATTAACAAAAAACAGTTACTTAGAGTTAAGGCAATATTAGAATGCTTGCAAGTGCGGAACTCCATTCCCAGCCCCATTTTGAACTAAAAATCTTGGAACATACAGATGATAGGAACTCCATTTGTTTCTTAAAATCAGTAAACAGCATCAGGAATGCCTCAGAAAGGATATGTATGCAAATGGAGATTACTCATCTCTGAGGATAAAAGGGAGACGGCCTCTTGCTAAAATATCATAAAGTAATATAGCTTAAGAACAGTACAGGGATCCATTTCCAAAGTTTACCTCAACTTTGAAAATATATATAAGAATGCGTTTAATAAAGGTTTTAGGTCAAAAAAGTAAGAAGTGAAAGCTTTTAAAAAACTATCTTTTTTTACTAGGCTGAATGCTAGGGAAAAGTGTGCACAAACCGAAACCATATGAATCAATATTACTAACACGAGGCAGGTCAAGGACTCACGTATACTAATATTGGTTGTGCAGTAATCCACAAATTGAACAATTGTTCCTCAAACAGAAACTTTCCCAGATTCTTAAATGAGAGAGGCACACATAAGTTGGGACTCTATGGAAAGTCGATAAGGGCATCAAAAAAATCTGGTAGATGATCCCTGCAGTCTATGGACTGAGAAGAGTAGGAGATGTTTTGATGGCAACTCAACTCCAAATCACTCACTTAAAGCTAAATGCTTGCTTAATCTTTTTTGCTGGACTAAGTTATCCCCAGTAATTAGTACTAGACATTTTTTGGACTTTGGTAGTTCCCTTGTTATAGACTGACACATTGTATTGGGGCTAACACTCTCTTTTGTCTTTTTTGCTTCTTATAATTATGCTCCTTTTAACTTCGCATCTTCTTGATGCCTTTTTAATGAAATACACTCCTTCATCAGAAAATGAGATTCTTAAATGAATTGGTGAACCAATTAGAGCAGCAGAAAAGAAGAGATATCCAAATGGTTGGGGTCTAAAACAGGTCCAGGGTAGATATCTAGACAAACCTCTTGCATGTGGTAGGAAACTTCAAGATTACTAACAATATTGTTTCTACTCAATTAGCAAAGTTATCTATCATTTGGGTATATATCTTACATTGCATTTATAAAATCATGCTCATTCAGGTCTAAAATCAAGTACACGTCCACCTGCCACCCACCCGCCACCCACCCGGGAAAAAACCTAGCTCCCTGAGGCCTAAGATGAATGCCCACACATTCTATTTTGGACTACCACAAAATAATCCCCATGTTTTTTCACCACATGCAAATATTACCCACTACTCCGAAAAGACAACTTTTCCTCTTTCTTCTTCTTTGAAAAAACAAAGGGTCGTCGGTTAACTACAGAAACCCCACTCTCGCGGTTCTTGAGTGATATAAAACCGTGCACATTTTAACTCTCATTTTAATGCTACTGTCAGGTCAAACAAGCTGGAAGACAGAAGCAACAAAGTTAGAGACCCTTGGTGTGGACCGGAGAAAATAAAGATGGGAAGAGATGTGGACTCCACAGTTCAATGGAGGGGGTACTTTGGGGCTCAACTACCCCAATAATTAACAAGATGTAATTCAAGGCCAAAAATATAACTAGCTTATTCCCACTAAGTCGTTTAGTTTGCCGAATCACCTTATGCACTATAACAGTTGATAATTACTCTTATATTAGAAACTGAAAGAAGAAAAGTTACTGTTACGTTAGGCCAACTGTCATTGCAGAAAAGGAAGGGTCACATCTCAAAAGCACACTGACCAATTAGAACCAGCAAATGACGCCCAATGAGCAACAAAGTTAGAAATCAATCTACCTGCATTGGTTCTAATAAAAAATATGTTTGTCAAAATCTTCTACTCTGGGAGAGGAATCAACGAGCTTAAAATCAAATCCGAACCATTATTATATTGTAGAGGCTTGTCTAATTGTTTTCCTTTCTTGAACGAGATTAAAGTCCAAGTTTTCTCAGTACACTTTCAAATACTGCAACCGTTACCTCTGCTTTTCTCAGTATCAGAAGGCCGGGGAGAACTAGTGAGGCGTTTTGGCAACACAGATGCCATTTTAACGCCAGAAATTATTGAGGAGTTTCTGACAAATGCTTACTCAAATTTTGGTTGTCGACTTGTAGTATACAATTCATTAATTCTAAAACCACTTGTGTACTATCTAGTCAGAACCAGATGGAGAAATTGTACAGTGAGGATTTATATAGCCGGGTAATTTTCTTCGATCTTCAAAAAAGAAAACTTTGTAAGTTTCACTTTTGAGTGCCCAACTAGCTTGTGATTGTGGCATAGTAGCAGTTGTTGCCCACCACCTAGTAGTAAGAATTTTTCTTAACACTTTAGTTTGTAAGACCATTGTTCCTGTGATAAAGACTTCCAGAGAAAATTTTGTGATAAAAAGGAAGAAGAGCATCTTAATTGTAAAAACTAAGACTTTTATACCATCACTAGCGTCTACGATTTCACTTTAAAAAATCTTTCAAATGGTTGGTGAGTGTCCAGGAGTTTCACTTAAAGGACAATTAAAATTAGATATTTTACACCTCTACGAAGCTCCCCAAAAGAAGAAGAGAAAGCACATATTATATAATTAAATCCCCACCTCCCTCCCATGCCTTTATTCCATTTTAACATAAGTATATTTGCCTTTCCTATCATAAGTACAAAAAATAATTGCATGCTGAAATAGATCAACCCTACCATTACACAAATTTTGTTAAACAACCACAGTTCCCAAGGACTTACAACTCACAACAGTGACTTCTAAATCATGTGCAATAGCGATAGCTTCTAACAATCTGTGGTAAAAGAAAATCTAAGTGCAATAGCAGTTGCAGATAACAAATAACGATGTCCCTAGTCAAGCAGAAAGAATGGCAACCAGAAACACATATATTAACAAATATAGTTTTCATCATGGAGGTAAGCTACACAAGAACTTACCCTTGAACAAGAGCAGCCAGTTTGGGATACAACTGCTTGTCACGGATGTCATTTACTTCAGAAACTGTGGAATCCAAGGACTGCATGTCAACTATATATCGCGTATGCAAATGACTAACAGCAGCCTTTGTCTTCTCCAGCGATTCCAAGCTAGCATTTCGTTTCTTCAGCTTGTTTAGCAAGGCAACTTTCCTCTGATATTCATGCTTTATAAGCTCACCAGCCTATGGAAACCAAACAAAATAACATTTTCGAAAACCATCAGCCTATTGGATAATAGGAAAAATACGGCCAAACAATAAAGATCAATACAAGGCAGAGAGCCACCACAGAAGGCCATTTAGAAACTTCAATATATAAGGAAAAGATCAGCTACACGGAGAAACAGAATGGGAGTTGAGTTGCACGATATGCAACTAGCCATGTCCTAAGTAGCTTGGACAATGGCACAAGTATAATGGTGTTCGACACAGACACTGAGACAAACTAAGATTTCAAAAATTGGGGGGCAGAGTACATATGAAGAAGGTATAAATTGCATGGATATCAAGCTCTCTGCTCTTGCTGCAAGTGAAAGAGCCTGGGTGGACTTCACTTCACCCTTTAAGTGACAAGGGGCTGAGCCACTCCAAGCGGAAAGCGATAATGAATCTCAAAACTGCACCAGCCACCTCCGCTTTCAGCATTTCTAAACCAGATGGAGATAGCAGGATTTGAGTTTTCTACCAAATATACTCCCACCGTTTCATTTGGTACACAGACTCTGTATTAATTCTCTTTTGAATTTCTATTCTGATATCCCCTTAATGGAAATGCATGTACAGGTAGGACCTGATACGAGTAGAAGATTTGGTCCATGCTTACTGACCCTTCTCTCATATAATCATAAATCAAACATAAAATCCAAGATTTTAACCAAGAGAAAGCAAAGGGACAAGAAGAAGCAATAAGCACCTTCATTTCATCATAAAGTTTCTTCTCCCACGCCAGCAATTTGTCCAAAACAGTGGCATGCGTCTCATATTCATCAATGTCATACTCATCCTTAGAAGCATCACCATTAGGTACACCCTTAAATGATTTATTCCATGTTATGACTCGCATCACCCTAGCTGCGTGGTCAATATGTCCTGCAAAAAAAGAACATTCATTATTAACATCACAACCTTGCTGCTTCAGTTTTTTGCTGTTAAAGTACTGGGATCATATAACTTAACTCTATGAAAACAGAATCCTTGTTGTTTCCCATAAGACAAAGTAGAGCAATTATGATAACAAGCTAGTCAAACAAAGGAACAGAAGGCCTAATTAGGCCTAGCATCATAGGTATTAATGTGACTCCTTATTTTTGTGGGGGTGGGGGTAACAAAATGTGATAATTAATACAAGCATAACTAATGCAAACCAAACAAAATATAGACATATTTATGCAGACATATTTCTTAGTTATGCTGGTATTAATTATGCAAACATATTTCTTATCCATTGTTTGGTTCGATATCTCTGGCAAGCAAAATACAAGCCAAAGCAGTACCACAGAAGCAGAGGTTAAAGGAAAAAAGAGATAACTTTGCAAGAATTTATGTAAAGGAAACCTTTGCAGTGCTAAAAGGGTTTGAGCTTTAGCAGTCAAAATCTGAAAGGCATGAAGAATAAGGGAATTCTATCCATTCTAAACATCAAAAGTTACCTCGATTATCAGCGAAGTTAGAGTGGTAATGCAATCGAGTAGCCTCTAGCATCTTCGAAACCTCTTGTGCATTCTCAGAAGCTTTAAGGAAATGATCATCAATCTCACCTAAAACTTTAAAGAAATCAGCATTATTATTATTATTATTGTTACCATAACCAACAACATTCCCACCAACTCCCACTACTCCCGCTCTTATCTCAGGGGGTGCAGTGTTTGAATGCTTAAACATTATCTCTGTACTATCCTCCGCCCTCACTGGGGTCTCCTCTTCAACCTCACTCAGAATCTCTACTTTCCCCTTCTTCTCCGGCGTCTTAAACTGATCATCGTCGTACTGATTCATACCCACATTATCAAATCTTTTGTCTTGAATTTCGTTATTCTGTTCGTTAAATGCTTCCTCCTCCTCTTCTTCTTCTTCTTCTTCCTCAACTTCCTCTAAGTGTGCATGAATGTTATCCACATTAAAGAAATAATCCCACGCTTCCCCTGGTGGGGCCGGGGGAGGGGGGGGTGGGGTTGGCTCCTCCTTCATTATTGGTGTCTCACGCGCTGCCACATTTCGCTTTCCTCTTAATTTCAAATCAACTTCCTCTTCTTCTTCCTCAATTTCCTCATCAATAGCAATACCTTTCATATTTCCACCTCTAGGTTTTGAAAGCTCGGGCATAGTCATGGCGCGTTGAAGCGGTGAGAAAACTGGTGGAGGAGGAGGGGGGGGTGGGAGAGGGCTGGCTTCCATAGTCGGCGGTGGAGGCGGAGGCGGCGGCTCGTTAACGACCGGTGGCGGCGCAGGTGGGGTTTCGCCTTGAGCGTAGTCGCTTAGAGCTGCACCGGTGTTTTTTAAAGCCATGGAATAAGCTGAATGTGCAGCTGCAAAGAAGTTGCGGTAGTTTACAGCTTCTTTCATGAGGTTTCTTCGTTCTTTGCATCTTGATACTGACTCTTCGTTATCTAACCTTGATTGAGCACACCCCATTTTTCCACTGTTTAAGCTCTTCTAGTGGTGGATTTAGGAAATGGGGTTCAGACTTCAGATTTAGAAAGAGATTGAGAGAGAGAGAGAGAGAAAGATGAGAGAAAAGTGAAAAGGACAAAAATGCGAGCAGAGGAGAGAAGAGGTGGGGAAACACTGAGAATAGTGTGTACTGTAAATGGTACAGGGAAGAGAAAGAGAGGGAGGGAGGTGATAGTACGCGCCGCTGGATGGGGGTATTTCTAATTTTGAAAAATACACCTGGGACAAACGGTCACATTTCTCGAGGTGCTTAACGGCGTCGTTATGAGCTAATTAGAAAATTAAGCTTTAAGCTAATCTCCTTTCTATTCTTTCATTATTACTCGTATAGCCCGCGAGATTATGCTCAATAAATTTTGTTTGACCATATTATATTTATATTGCTTAAATTAAATTAAATTTTTTTATCCAGTAAAATATGCTCAATAAGAAAATCGTATGATTATGGAATAACTTTTCAATTCTTCACTTTTTTTTATTACATCATTTACTATATTATTATTTTATTTGCTTAGCTTGTTACTTGACTAAATATTTTGTTAATTCTCTTTTCTAATATAAAATAGATATAAATATATATTTTCCTTACTCCTAAAACTTTTTCTTAGAACTTTTTTTCCATTGTACTTCTTCATTAGAATTCATCCAAAATATTAATTAATTGTAGCTTTCAAAATCTCAAAATGACATAATCCAATAGAAGTATTAAAGATATTGTATTTTAGCTTTCAATTTCAAGTAAACTCTTAACATTACAAATTGTACAAATCTATAATATAAATATAGATTAGAATTTGTCATAAGTTCTAGTTAAAATTTGCCTTTAAAGTGCAAAGCAACATTGTCTCACACTTGACTTGACTTCATCTTTCACTATCATTCTTTTAATATAATATATAAAGTTACATAATTTGTTGGCAACTTTCCAAGTTAAAATAGAATAGGTTTCAGAATAAATAATTTTCAACATATAAAAATTATTGTTTCCGTATAAAAAAGTATTTTTAAATTCAAATTCAAAAAGAGTAATTAATTATTAATAATTCATAATGCATAATTTAATTTTTTAAAAATTTAAATTAAAAAAAACTAATAATATTTGCATAACCTAATTATATTTGTCCTAAATTGTCAAATGACCTATTGTGAGACTGCCACTTAACTTAATACGAGGGTTTTGCCTCTCCTTTTATTATACTTGTATGGAGGATAGAAATACATGCATCAAATATATGCAGCATAAAGTCATTTACTATAATATGAGCTATTTTAACTAATTATAGTTTAGCATTGATTATAATTTAGCCTAATTCTCTTGTGAATTTTAAGGACCCGTTAGGCCATAAATTTTGTCCAAATAAATTTGGATTTTATTTGGCAAATACATGTTTGGCCATAAATTTTGTTTATATTTTGGCAAAATCCCCAAGTCCCAAATACCAAAATTAGCTCAATAGCTGGTTTTGGGCCAAATCCCTCATAATACACCTGTTTTTTCAAAATAAATTTGGGAAATATGTTTTGAAAACGTATGTCCAAACACATTTTCATCTTCAAGCCAAATTTCACCCAAAACAGATTTTTCAAAACAAATCTGAGAATCTATGGTCAAACGCTAACTAATGTGCATTATTCTATTTGAAGTTTTATTATTAATCATATAACAGTATGCACAACATATGTGTTATTTAATGATTATGGATAAATAATAATGTAAATTTATTTTTAAAAAGAAGTTTCTTGTGTATGCTTGTACTCCATAATTGGCAATATTGACTTCAAATAAGATTGTCCTTTAAAGCTGGGGAAAGTTAGCTTTTTAAAAAATTAACTTTTTGTTTTTTACTTGAAAATTTTGCTTTATATAATCCAAAAAAGAGGTATATAACGCAGTGCATAAAGTTTTTCTACCATGAAGTCCGACGGTAGCTATTATTTACCTTTTGTTTGAATATTCTATTGATTAAAAATACATCTTATGATGGGAAATTAAAAAGGTTGTAACTTATGAAACAAAAGAGTTTGTTGTATTAGAAAAGTTAATATTACAATTTAAAATAACCTAATAAAGATATGATAATTACTTTAACAAAGAATGAGTATTTTATTTCTCAATGTGAAATAAAATGAAAGAATCTTATTTCACATTTTTACATATTTTATAAAGAGTTCTTTTACTTTGTACATAAAAATTTAATGTATTTCTAATGTATCTTTTGCGATAGACACAATGAATTCAATTCGATTTACCTTAGTACATTAATTAAGTTAACTATTGAAAAACGATATCAACAAGCAACTATCAAATGGATAAAGTAGATAGTTGGATACATTGGCACATCATGTTTGTAGAAACGCGTTAAAGTAAACACATTAAATTGTGCGTATATCATAAACAGAGAATTTATTTGTTTTTTTGTAGTGGAAGCGAAAACAAATTAATCGCGGTTAGAATTACTGATCGCCGATGGTTGTCACAGTTTGTCGGAGCAACCTCTATAACGCAGTCTAAACCCTGGTTAGGAGAACACTAGGCGTAGGAAAATACTGTGTATTCTACATCTTTTGTTATACATTTTATGTGTACTTAAATATGGAATATCAGGGTTAACTAATAACCATGTTGGGCCTTAAAGCACCCCTTATAAGTGGACCCAAAATTTCCTACATCTCTCACTCACATATAATGGAGTGCTCATCTAATCTGAGAAACATATTTCATCTCATCTCCTCAATCATTTATTCAGAAAAGTAGATCGTGCGACCAACATACTGTGAGAGTTAAGTGTTGTATATCTGTTAAGAGTATATAGCATCTCGTCGAGTACAAACCTGCAAGTAGATCATAAAGTATGAAGTACCCTAGATCATATGAATCACATTTGATATACTCTTAAAATCTCATATATCATTATTTCTTGTATTCACAATCATAACTCATATGTTATAATTGGTGCATTAGTGAATACAAATAAATGTGATTCCATCAATGATCTTTTTTTTGTCACGATCCCCTTTACATTAGTATGACTGCTTTTCTAGATATGCTCCGCTAAATCGAATATGTGTACATGGTCTTTTGAAAACACACTAAGATAGCTAACATCACACCAAGTCTCAAGTATCTGATTAGAGTCAATGAGGGTACAAAATCCTGAGCCATCATAAAAGTTCTGGCTCTCACACTACAATAAGTTGAGAATGGACTTATGTTAACCCAATTGGTCGACATTAGGCTCTAATTTATCTTCCATTACTTTTGTCCATTTATCCTTAGAAGGACATGGGAGAGCATCTTTTACATTATTAGGCTCGTTTTCTTCTTGTAAGAGCATCATAAATAGTCTGTCGCCTTCAACATCAAATCGTCGGCGGGGAATCTTTTTACGAGAACCACGTCTTATTTGTGATTCATCATTATTCCCATTTGGATCAATATTGCTCCCACTCAGATCAAGATCATTCATCCTGCTCCCACTTGGAACAAGATCTGTGATCATCTCGCTCCCACTTGGAACAAGATTCATTTGGTGACTTCCACTAAATGTAGAAGGATTACTTTCATTCGTATCTGATGATTAAGGAGGTCTTTGATGAGAAACTAATTCATGATCTGCTAAAATTCTCCCCCTCGAATGAAGTGATCCTTGTACTTCTTGATCCATTATCTCAAATATGGCTAGGTCTTGACCTACCTCTCCCTTCTTAGGGAACTCTGATAATAGGCGATAATTACGTATTTTAGTCGCTTATTACACTCTAGTTTATTGCACTTTAATTGAGTTTGAGCTTTAATGGCTAGTGTTTTGCACTAACTGTGTGTTTTATGCCTTGTAGGAGTGATTTCGAGCTATATAGATGTTATGGAATGAATTTAAGTGATTTGGAGCTTTGAAGTCTGAGTAAAAGCTCAAGGAATTAATCTGGGATCATGTTCGGGGGTCAAATTTGATAGTTGAGAACAAACGAAGACTCGAGGAGACATATTGTGTACTGTCTAGTAAAATGGACATAACTCTTTGATCCGAACTCCATTTGAAATATATAATATATATGGTTGGAAGATAACTCAAAGGGATACAACTTTCATGTTTTACATTTTTCCCAATTCCAAACGTAACAGGGTAAAAAATGCGATCGAATCTGCGACTGCAGACCTGACGCGGATTGGGGCAAAATAAAACCCCACTAGCGCGACCTCTAGCGCTAGATTAGCGCGGCCGCGCTAGTGGCGGCCTGGAAACTTGTCATTTTTCGCGTAGGAGAAGGTATAATTGTTTGGGCCCGACCCTACTTGGTATATATATACATGGGAGAACGTTATTTTCATAGGATTGGACATATTTTGGACAGAAATTCGACCTAAGGAGGCAGAGACACAAGAGGAGCAAGGCAGGGGAATTCTTCTAAGAGTTTTTCCTTCTTCTTCCTATTTTACATTGTTCATGAATTCTTTTGTAGTTTTCATTGTTGTTATGAGTAGCTAAATATTTTAATCTAAGGTTTTGGTGGAACCCGTTGGGGATGAACTCGTTGTTATATTAATATAGTTTTGATTTGGTTGTTAATCTCTATTTGTTCAACTACGTTCTTGTTGTAGTTGATTGAAAGGCCATCAATTAGTTGTTCCTATTTATTATGTATCTGCTTGAGAGAGAGTGCATATTTAGGTAGTTGTTTGAACAACATCACTCCCGGAGTATAGGCGAGAGTCATAACCGAGGGTTTAGAGGTTGGATTAGAGATAACGATACCTCGGGTGCAATCTAAAGTGAACTGTAATGTGAATCTAGCTAGCGTAGCTTGAGAGAGTGCGTCTAGTAAATTATCATAATTGCTTGAGAGAGATTTATGATAACTGGAGAGTTCATGATTGATAAAGACAACTAAGTCAAAATTATAGGAAACATACAACTAGGGGAATCAACAACGGGAAAAACCATTACCTTAGACCTTTATTCCAATTGTTTACAACTGTTTGTTAGTTACTCTTAGTTTTATAGATTCAGTTAGTTGTAATAGTAATCACACCACCAAGTAATATTCATAACTTTTGAGAAAGTTGACTAGTAAGAATTTAGTACTCTAACAACAATAATTGATAGGTTAATTCCCTGTGGGATTCGACTCTGGGCTAAATACTCAGATTATATTTGCAACGCCCGCTTAGTCTTTTAATAGACACAGTTGAGCGTGATCAAAGTCATCCTCTAAGAATATGACATTTCGTGATTCAAACTCAGTTACACTCCCACTGTTTTGCTGACCTATAAACACATAACCCTTTGAGGTTTCAGAGTATCTTATAAAGATACTTTTCTTTCCCCTCGGGAACAGTTTGCCATATTTGTGAGAGGAATAATGTGTATAGGCAGCACAACCCCAAGGTCTTAATACACTCAAGTTGGGTTGTCTTCCAGTCAGTAAAGAGTTGTAGTAACTGATTTTTAGGCACTCGGTTAAGTACAAAGGTGGCAGTAAGCAACGCATCACCTTAGTAACTAATTGGGAGGTTAGCTAGTGCCATCATTGACCTAACATTTCTAGAAGTGTTATGTTTTTTCTCTCCGCAACATCATTTGTTGTGGAGTATTTGGGATAGTCAAATGATGAATTATTCCCTTATCGTAACATAAATTATTAAACTGGATTGATAAGTATTCACGACCATGGTCTGTTCGAAGAGCATCTATTTTCTTGTCTAATTGATTTTCCACTAAGCTCATATAGTGTTTGAAGCAACTTATTGCTTCTGATTTGTGGAAAATTAAATAGACATAACTAAAACGGGTAAAGTCATCAATAAATGTGATGAAATAACTTGCTCCATGGCTAGCCATAACATTCATAGGTCCACAGATGTCCGAATGGACTAATTGCAAAAGATATTCAGCTCTAGTCGCCTGACCAAAAGGTTTTCTTGCATATTTTCCAGATAGGCAATTTTCACAAGTAGACAATTCCACATGTTCAATGTTAGAAAGCAAACCTTGTTTTTCTAATATTTGCATTCTTTGTTGGCCAATATGACCAAGTCGAGCATGCCATATGTTTGCATCACTATCATATTTATGTGAACAAACAAACATAGAAAATATCATTATTATTAAATGAATCATAATATCCATAATAATTAAACCTCCGGTCACATGACCAAAATCAAAAGTCAACTTGGCAGAATTGTCATGACAAAATAAGTCAAATCCTAACTTAAGCAAAATTGAAACTGAAATAACATTCCGACGAATTATTGGTGCAACGAGAACATCATGTAGTATTAGGTCTCAACCACCACGCAGAACTAACTTGCATGTACTGATCCTTTCAACATCAACTTTATTGTTGTTGTCCACATATATCCACTTTGCTCCACGTGAAACTCGCCGAAATTCAACAAAGGCACTGCGTTCCCAGGCTATATGATCCGTTTCTCCTGAGTCTACAGTCCACAAAATATTAGATTCAGTTAGAAAAACAGAACTATAAACACAAAGTTCACTAATTCAAGCATCGTGAAATACATTTTTAGGAGGCTAAGAGACATCTCTGGTATAGTGACCCTTTTTGTCACAATTATAACATTTCACTTTAGCAACTTTGACACTTTTGGGACGTCTGTTCTTGTATTTTTCAGTCTTTGCCTTTTTTGCATGCTTAGTTGGCTGAGCTTGAGGTGACCCACTCTTCTTTCCTCAGATCCTTTTCTTTGAATCACTATTAGTTTTGGAGGTTGTTACCATGTGCAACTTCGCTATTGGCTTTGCAGTCTTAAGTTGTTCCTCCTCTAACTCAAGATGCCTTCGGACATCTTCCAGAGTTGTGATTCGCTCATTATGACTCAAATGCATTTTCATATGATCCAAAGAAATGGGTAAAGAATGTATGACAACTTGGATTTGTTGTTCATCAGTCAACGCATGACCCGCATATTTCAACTCCCCGATCATATTTGTCATTTGCCTCGGATATGTTTTCATTGAATGTTCTAGGTGTTTCTTATATGAATCAAATTTGATCGTTAAGGATCGCAACCTTGCAATGGAACAGGTACCGAACCTTTCCTCAAAGCATTCCAAAGATCCATAGCTCTTTGGTGATCCTTAAACTCCGTTAGGATATCATAATCCAAGGTGCTCCGAGCAATAAGAAGATTAGACGTAGGAAAATACTGTGTATTTTATATCTTTTGTTGTACACTTTATATGTACTTATATAGGGAATACCAGAATTAATTAATAATCTTATTGTGCCTTAAAGCACCCCTTATGGGTGGACCCAAAATTTCCTACAATGTTGAATTTCAAATTTCAAGGGGTTATGAGTTCCTTTGGGATTTCTTGAATTATTTTGTGCACGTACTCACATTCTTTATTAAAGTTCATTTGGGGTCTTGATATTCAATTTATTTTATGAATGTCTTTTTAGTTTAGTTTTCAACGAAATTTAAGTATGATGGACAATGAAAATAACGACATAACATTTTTTGTACAGGTATAGTAGAATTACTTCTGCAAAACAAAAGTTCATTATATTACCGTAATTAAAAGTATTGTTTTAGCGGAATAAGATCCAATATTAAACATATACTCCACAATTGACAAAATAGTTTTAAAACTAAATTCAAACAAAATATACAATTCAAAATATATTAAAGTAGGCAAACAGGTAAGTATGGATATGCTATTTCGCAGCGGTTCTCCATACATGATAAGAAAAGAAAACAAATATTCTGAAATAGTTGGTGCTGATGGTAAAGAAAAGATTAATGTTAACGTTGTTAAAATGCGAAAAGCTAAACCTTGGCTACAAATACTTAGAAAGGTGGGAATAAAACATCTGATAGTATTTTTTGTCGAATTTGAATCGTAATCTTCAAAATTTATCCCCATTTTATTGATCAGTGATCGAATCCTTGGTTGTAGGTGCGAATTGAGTAGCATAACTTAGAAAGTGCAATTACATATGATACCATTTCTTTAGCATAAACCCGTTGCATTGATTTCTCACACACGTTAGGAGTGACGTTGTTCAACAACCACCTAAATATGTATCCTTTCTCAAGTAACACATAATAAATAGGCACAGTCAATCGATGACCATTCAATCAACAACAATAAACACGTAGTTGAACAAGTAGAGAAATTCAACGGCTCAATTATATAAAAACACAACAAGAATTTATCCTACAAAAGGTTCCATCAAAATCCTAGATAACAAATTAGCTATTCATAATAGTATGTAAAACTACAATACTAAAAGTCATAACCAACAATGGAAAATAGGAAGAGGAAGGAAAAACTCGTAGAAGAATTCCCTGCCTTGCTCCTATTGTGTCTCTGCCTACTGAGGTCGAATATGTGTCCAAAATATGTCCAACCTCCTAAAAATAACATTCTCCCATGTATGTATACCAAGTAAGATCGGGCCCAAACAATTATACCTTCTCCTACGCAAAAAAGGACAAGTTTCCAGGCCTGGATGCTCGCAGGCGCGGTTCGGGCGCGGTATTTTTCCAGTGCACTATTTTGCGCATTTTTCACCCTGTTTCATTTGGAATTTGGGAAAACGTAAAACATGAAAGTTGTAGCCCTTTGAGTTATCTTTCCAACTACATATTATATAGCCCAAATGGAGTTTGGAGCAAAAAGTTATGTCTATTTTTACTAGACAGTGCGCAATATGCCTACCCGAGTCTTCGTTTGTTTTTAACTATCAAATTTGACCCCCCGAACACGATATCGGCTTAATTCCTTGGGCTTTTACTCAGACTTCAAAGTTCCAAATCACTTGGATTCATTCCATAACATCTATATAGCTCAGAATCACTTCTACAAGGCATAAAACACACAATTAGTGCAATACACTAACAATTAAAGCTCAAACTCAATTAAAGTGCAGTAAATTAGAGTGTAATGAACGACTAACAAATAACTATGGATATGCTATTTCGCATCGGTTCTCTATACATGATCAGAAAACAAATATTCTGAAATAGTTGATGCTGATGGTAAAGAAAAGATTAATGTTAACGTTGTTAGAATGCGAAAAGCTAAACCTTGGCTACAAATACTTGAAAAGGTGGGAATAAATAATTTGATAGTATTTTTTGTCTCTATTGGAATTTGAACCATAATCTTTAAAATTTACACCTATTTTATTGATCACTGATCAAACCCTTGGTGGTAGGTGCAAATTGTGTAGCATAACTTAGAAAGTGCAATTACATATGATACCATTTCTTTAGGAAGTCAAAATCGGTAACCTACTTGTAGTAGATTCTAACAAACTTTTTTGAATGATAGGTAGGTAAAAAAAATCAAATTCCAATCACTTACGTACCAATGAACATTGAGCTCAACAATATTTTGGAGAGTCCATAACACAAGATAACTTAATGGAGTAAATGAGAAGACTCCCTAGTCTCTAATATGTCTGAACTAAGAAAGAAAAACCTCCAACTTTATAGTGGGGAGTGGGGGCCTAACAAATCTATCTACTCTGATTGTAGACATGACAAAATAAAGAGTCTGACCAAACATCTTTAATTCTTCTTTTCATTTTCTTTCCATAGCCACAGTTTACATCAAATAATGTAAAGTTATGCTGTTGTGAGGTCGATTAAATTGAACTCTCCACCAAAAAAAAAAAAAGAGGAAAAATAATAGAGATCTTTGCACAGGAACAATTGGATTTGGATGATCTAAGTTGGTTAAGGTAATAAAAGCACTTTTAGTGTTAGAAAAGTTCATTATCTTTTTCTCTTCGTTATTCATCAAGTTTCTTTGTTTTCCTATTTTATATGGCGAGACTTGCATCTTTATATTATGTGTAGAATTAGAACACATCATTATTATGTGTAGAATTTCCAGACGGGGGCCTGCATCATTCTCATTGATTATTTGACAAACTAAAGAAAACAAACAAATATTGAATGCGGATAACTTTTTACCCAACAAATCAATGACATTAATACTGCCTCCACTGACAGCTGCGAAATCAATTTGTTCGTCTTGTAAATATCCTTTTTTTTTTCTTTTTCCATTTTCTAATAAATTAGCAAGTAAAAGGAAACAACAAATCAGAGTGGCGCAGCGGAAGCGTGGTGGGCCCATAACCCACAGGTCCCAGGATCGAAACCTGGCTCTGATAAATCATGAGCAGGCTTCCTGCGTTCGTTTTTGCATCTTTTTGGGGTCTTTCGCATCTGTCTATCATAGTTATCTCTCAATTGCATTGAACCATTTTAGTATTTGTTATTGGCTTATTGTAACTGTTACCATTACCTTAATCACATCTATATATCTATCTAAATTATTATAAAAGTACGAATGTTTCACGCTAAATGTTAAACGACCAAAATATCCCTAAAATATTGATCGACTATTAAGCCCTTAATTATTTATATTAATTTATATTACAAGTAAATAAGAGAAGGGCATAATTAGAAACACTAATCGTTGAAAATACAAAGTTGCGATAGAATACGAATTTAACCGTGTGACTGAAATAAGAATTAGTTTTGGAGAAGGCATGTATTAATCACGTAAGAAAAAAGTAGTGAGCAACAAGGAATCAAATTGGCAATGTTTCTCAAGTTTTGTTTTATTCTTGCATTAAATTTTGTCTTAAAATTTCGTCATTTGTTTTCCTGAACCTCAACATTCTCTTTATCTTATATAATTGTCTCTTTATCTTATACAATTGTCTTATTTAGATAATTAATATATTTTTGGGAAATCAAAATCTTGTAAGATTTATCAAATCTCTAATTATGCATATTTATCAATATTTATCTATGTCCATCTATCTATATCTATATTTATATCTATATCTATATTTATATCTATATTTATCTATCTATGAATAATTTATGCTAAATATTAGATGACTAAAATATTCTCAAAACTTTGATAGACTTTTATACTTTTAATATTTTAAGTTAAAGGTGGACATAATTATAATATTCTAAATATATTACTCAAGAATAGAATTCTTTCCTGATTAAAACTCTACATATGCTGCCATACTCTACCAATACCTAGAACTTTTAAAACAACCACAACTGGTAAAGTTGGAAATAATTAATATGAATTCGGATATACTAACTATACTTGTCATTCGGCTAAACAACTTGAATAAAAACCAATATTAAATATTATTGCATTCTTTAACCGATTTATAAATTTATTCCTATCATTTTGTAATTTTAAACTATTTAGTTCCAATTTATTATTTTATTATCACAGCATTATTATGATTTGGTTTGCATTACATATATATAACTTCTATTATAAGCAACTTATTATCTAAACAATTACTTATGGTACATATTTGTAATATTTGACACAAGATATACGTGCAACGCACGAGTATAGAGACTAGTTATATTAAAAGCACGAAGGCTGTGTAGTATCTCTTTGCGATCGCATTGCTTCGTCTGCGATCGCAGACGCCTGGTCCGTTCTTTTCCGCGATCGCATTTCCCCTTCTGCGATCGCATAATAGCACAACTTCAAGCTCTGCGATCGCGGAAAAGGGGTTGCGATCGCAGAGGACAAAATCGCCCAGTTATTTTATAATTCCAAAACAGAACCTTATACGGAATTTTGTCATTCTTCACCGCTTCCTTCTTCCTCAAACCTCCATAACCGAGAATCAAGCTCCCCAACCTCCATAACTCCATAG
>MDKH01115422.1:0-48737 GCA_005239495.1 Nicotiana undulata | reverse complement strand
TGACACCAGTTCTGGGATTCATTTATGGGTTTTATTTCGAAAAGTGCTATGTTGTATTTTGGGGTATTTTGTTAACTTTCATATGGCGGGCCATCGAAGCCTTAGTTATCTTGTTCGTATTTGTTGTTAATGAGTGTTATTTAGTTCAAACGTTGGCTTGTCCAGCGAGTTCAACGTTAGATGCAGTCATGGCCCGAAGGTGGGATTTTTGGGTCGTGACAACTAGTTTACATGTCACTACACTATTACCCTTACAACCTATAGAAGCTTATATTTCACAACTTCTTTGAGTTTGCCAACAACCCGTATATTGTAAAGAAAGGCTATCTCTCTAATGATGCTCTGTCTATTCCTATGTACCTTATTGAATACTCTTTGATTTCTTTCATTCCATATACTATACAACGTTTCAGCAAAGACCAGTCGCATGAGCTGGCCTTCAATAGATTTCTTCTTTGCTTTCTCCACAAACCAGGAAACTAGTTGAGCCCGCGTCTTTAGTTGAACCTGAATTTGTAACCAGTTGAAGACTTCTTTCCATAGTCCAATGGTGATAGTGCATTCACAAAATAGATGGGCATGAGTCTCTAGATGTTGTTTACAGAAGACACATGTTGGATCCACATTGATGTTCCATTTGAGCAACCTTTCAGTTGTCATCGTTCTTTCATGTATGATCAATCACATGGAAAACGCTGCTTTAGGTCTATCTAGGTTCTTGAACATGATTGCTTTCCACTCGACTTTTGCCAAGAATCCAAGCTGATGTAAGTACAAATGTTTGATCATACTGCAATTGCCTCTACCTCCCTGCAGTTGTGGGCTTGGACCAGCAACAGTCAAGATCTTTTGAACCATCCAACTTGCTTGTTTAGCCACTTTGATATTAGTTATATATTTCCCCTTTATATGAGATATATGGACTCATTTGATCCATAACCTGTCTGCTTTTGTTGTTAAGTCACATTGTATTTTGAGGATGGCTGCTTTATTCCAGATTTTGAGGTTCAATATGTTTAACCTACCAGCACTCTTGGGTTGACAGAATCTCTCCCAGGATATCAAGGCTTGCTTGGTAATGACACTAGTACCTGACCACATGAAGCTTCTACGGTACGTTTCAATGCGTTTGATGACATTGGAAGGTATCAGCAACATTTGAGACCAGTAAGATTGTACTCCAAACAGTACAGATCTAATTAGTTGTACTCTTCCAGCATATGACAATTTTCTTGCAGTCCAGGATGATATTTTGCCTACTATTTTGTCAATCAAAGGTTTTCATTGTGTCACCTTCATCTTTTTGGTAGTAAGAGGTACTCCCAAGTACCTAAATAGTAGTTCACTTTTCACATAACCTAGTTGTTGAAGGATAAGATCTCGTTCTGTATTTTCCACTCCACCAAAATATACAGAACTTTTGTTTAGATTAGCTTTTAGTCCAGATGTTGTGGAGAACTGATCAATACATTGTTGCAACAGTGCCACAGATTGGTTATCTCTCATAGCAAACAATAGTAGATCATCAGAAAAACTCAAATGAGTAATGCCTAGTTTCTTGCACTTTGGATGAAAGTGGAAGTGCCTATTATTCTTCAGGTATGTGAGAAGCCTACTTAGATATTCCATGGATAAAGCAAGCAAGAATGGGGACACAGGTTCACCCTGCCTGAGGCCCTTAGCAGTAGGATAAGGCTCTGTTAGTTCTCCATTTATCAAGATATAATAACTCACACTATGGATACATAATGATATCCATTGGTTGAATTTATGAGGGAAGCGCAGCCCCTCCATGGTTTGTAGCACAAAGCTCCATTCTACACTATCGTAAGCCTTTTGCAGATCTACCTTGGTCATACATCTAGGTGATATGTGTTTCCTTGAGTAGGCCTTAATCATCTCATGTGCTAGGATGATATTGTCAGCCCCTTTTCTTCCTGGGATGAAACCAGCATTACCCCCATCAATCAAGAACCTCATTACTTTCTGCAGCCTTGAGGCTAAGATATTGGAGATGATCTTATACAATATAGAACAACATGAGATAGGTCTGTAGTCCTTGATGTTAGTAGGGTTGGTCATCTTAGGCCTTAGGCATTACACTTGTAGCAAAGAACTCGGATATTGCTTCATATACATCCTCCTTAATAAACCCCCATGCTTTCTTGAAGAAACCAACATTATACCCGTTGATGCCCGGGGCTTTGTCATTACCAATAGTATGCAAACATTCATCTACTCCTTGCTTAGACATATCTTTAACAAGCTCCACTGCTTGTTGGTGATTCAGTTGAGGGCCTTTCTTCAGTATTTGCATGTTTACATCAGGTAAGGTTGTAGCTGCAGTTCCCATAAGGGACTTATAGAAATCAACAATCTCTCTCTTGATACTTTTAGGGTCTACCAGGACTGCACCATTTAGTACTATTAGAGTTGTAATGTTTTTCCTGCTTGCTCTGACTTTCATCATTTCAAAGAAATACTCCCCTCGTTCCAATTTATGTGAACTTGTTTGATTGCGCACGGAGTTTAATATGATTTCCCCTCCCTTGCATGTTTTTTAAGGATTGCTCTATACCTTTCAGCTTTCTAGACACCTCATCTCGCTCTTCATTCCTTGTGAAATTTTCATTCTCAATATGAGGCTCATCCTGAGAGGTATGATTATATGAGTCTGGGACCTAATGGGCCAGCTCTGGAGGGTAGTATTGGGCATCAAGAGGGTGGAACTGGTGTTCACTGTTGGACCTAAGGAGAAGTTGTTGAGAAGTTGTGATCGTGGAGGTAGTGGATATGGCAGGAGGGCTATTTTGGAAAAGGTAGTTGGAGGACGATCAATGGAGCTCTAGGGAGATTGGAAAAGCCGTGATAAGCGGGAAAATCTGGAGAGTATGGTGGATGATCTGACACTATGTCTGGAGCTTGAGTAAGGGTAACATTTAGAAAGCTATGTGGAGGCGGGGGTGGTGCCTTCCCAGCCATCCAAGCTTGATACATACCCGTCATGTGTTGTCTTAGCATCCTTAACTCTTCAACCAACCCAGTGTATCGTTCAAACAATTGCTTTGGGTTACCAGTATCAACAAACTCAACTCTATTGTCGTCTGCCATTTCCTTTCGACTTTATGTTGTAGGAAAGAGTTACCAGTTTAACCACCACAAACCAACCACCCTTCTGCTATAATGAAGATAAAGTCATCACGTTAGCGTTAGGGCATTTAACAGTAAATAGTATCGTATTATATGCAACGCACCTAGTCACAATTATCGATTCTAAAATGACTTCGAGGGTACGAAGGTCATATGACACCATCCCAATTTTGCTTTCCTTGCCCTTTTCTTCTTTATTCCCGCTCTTGCGCTCCTTTATTTGCTCATTTCTTTCCTCACTTTTCTTTATGATTATCGCTCTTTTCTTGCATCCTACAAGTTCCTCTCATTTTTCACATCCCACATCTTCATTCCCTCTCTTTTTTCCATCATTTTTCTTATAATGATTTGATCGAACCCTATGTAGGTTGCCTACGTATCATGTTCCACATGAATCAGATCAAGCGTAGTTCTGGAAAAGTGATGGATAAAATAAACTAGAAAACAAGAATCTTTTGAATTTCTCATTTATAATTTTTTTGGTTTTTCAAATACAAAACAAGAAATAAGATGACGAGAGACTTGACAAACTCAACTATACTACGACAAACTGTGACATCGACTAAAATACTGAATACTACTAGAAAGTAAAAAATAATATAAAACAAACTCTAAAATAAAAAGTCTCCTCAAACAGCTCTGTAAGGCAACGATCCTGGCTAGGATGGTCCTGGGGCATCTGTCACACTCAAGCTCTGGTAAAATGATCCATACCTGAATGAGAAAAATTATACCAAATAGAGTTAGTGACTCAAGACACTATGGCACCTCCTATTGGATACATGCAAGGCATGATTGAGCTATTTTAGCAAAAGGACATATGTGGACAAGGGTGGCTAGGAGTGAAAACTCAATAAGATTGACCTCTAAGACATGGAAAATGCCTCACTAAGACTTATATGACTTCAAAACTCCCAATAATCATGGCCCTAGAAAGTACTTTACAAAAGTGACCCATTTTGTAAAAATGACCGATGTGGCCAGAAGTGGCTAAAGATGCAAACTCAAAAAGGACGGACCTTCAGGTAGTGGGACACTTAGTTGCGAACTCAGGATTCTGAGACATGGGTCAATGAACCACTTTCGTGAAAATGACCTCATTTTGCAACAACGGCCGATGTGATCAAAAGTGGTTAGACATGCAAAATTAGGCTACGACCCTCGAAGCCAAGAACTTAAGACTCACTAAGAAAGAGGAGGAAGAGGAAAATCGGACCCTATGTGGGCTGCCTACGTATCCCGTCCTGAAAGACAAGAATCAGGTTTGCGTAGTTCGGAAAGATTAGATACGGGAGAATTTTTTTTTTTAAAAACACTGATTTGGAAAAGACATATTTTTTGTCTTCTTTCCTTTTTTTTTGAAAAAATGATGAAACATGTAAAATCTTTTTGGAATTTCTTTTTCTCTTTTTTTTTTGGGAAAATGATGGGAAAGTGCAAATTCTTTTTTTGATTTTTCATTTTCATTTTTTTGGTCTTTTTCTTGAAATAAAATAAATAAATAAATTTACGAAAAAAAAATATAATCGGGCCCACTTGCTTCATTTTCACGCGTAACCATCTTTTCTTTCTCATATACCCTCAACCATCATTGGTTCGCCAAATGACCCTTTTTACCCTTGAAGAATGCAACATGTAGCACATAAAATGCATCAAGATGGTCTTTTATTTTTTGGGTACACCTGTCCTAGACGGACTCAACCCCTGTGTTGAGTCCCCTAAGTCGAATGCACGTGATGCAAGCAAACGTAACTACTAGGGATCCGACATGAGGCTGTGTTATTCTAAGTTTAAATCCTGGGTGTATTGTTCTAGACCTGGCTTACACGAGCGGACAACTCGAGGGCAGCGTATCAGTAATACAGAAGCTTCACCGGCTTTGCAACTTGTCCGAACCTCGTTCTAAAATTAGGATATAGCTCTAACAGAAATGAAGCCACGTGAAGCGCACACTTCCCAAAAGATTTAGAAGACTTAGAGAGAAGAAGGGTTTCGTAGCAGTTTATATACATTTCACACAATATCAAAATGGTAAAAAAAGCATTTAGCACATTAGGCTCAAACACGTAAAAATTAGACTATCAAGAAAGCCAATCATAACAACTATTCTAAGCTCGAATTCTGAACCCTGAACCAGAGATTCTGGGTTCGGTCCCCAACAGAGTCGACAGAGCTGTCACACCTACTTTTTCTCGAGGGGGATAAGGAGTTTTTCCAATTAAAGTGACTATAATTGAAATGGAATTATTTATTTATTTCAAAGTCGCCACTTGAAATAGTTTATGGTGTCCCAAGTCACCAGTTTATTAAAATGCCAAATCGAGGAAATTGACTCTATTTGTTGGTCTGCGAACACAGAAGACCAGGTAAGGAATTCTGTTAACCTGAGAGAAAGTGTTAGGCATTCCCGGGTTTCGTGATTTTAGCACGGTCACTTAACTGTTAATAATTGGCCTAATTATCTGATTTGTTACGTATTTACAGTCTATTGTGCCTTTTTAACTTTTAGCCGCTTTTAAATGTTTAGTACGCATCGCAAATCACGTCGCGTGAAACGCACCCGTGATTCACAATGTGTTTATCTTAAATATTTGAAGTTGGGTGGGTCGAGTCACGCCTGCGTGCACTCGAATTTTGGAGTTACGTATCTGTGACTACTCCACGGGAACCATACCCATAGTCACGATAATTTATTTAATTTAACTGTTTGATGGTCGAGTCACGCCAACATGCACTCGAATTTTAAGATTACGTATCATGACTATGCCACGGGAACCGTACCCAAAGTCACGATAATTCGGTATTGATCGCGCCTAAAGCAAGCTAAGATGTTCATGATTTGTTTTCCTAAAATACTTGAGATTATTGTGAGACCTCAAGAAAATATGTTCAAGAAAAAGTAGGCAAATAAACTATCCAAAAATAATTAATATTGACATCTCACAAATATTTGTATTAACAACAGTAGGTATTTAAAACTGACCTCCCGTGACTTTTACATATTCTTTCCCTTTTTACTAACAAAATATGGCACACCTAGTCAACTAGAAGCAACTAAATCGTTCCAACCACAAATTTGGCATTGAAAGCCCATGAAACAAATTTTAAAATAAACAATATCCATTCTTTTCATCTTGAGCCTAAACTCAGTAAGTTAACACTAATGATAATAATATATTTCATGGCTTCATGTAGTTCAACAACTCAAACCGTAAACCAATTATAGATCAATTCATAATCAGAGAAGATAGATAACACAAAAATTCGACCTTATAGCAAAACATAATATGAATTGGAATTCGAAAACTGGAGAACAAGAAATTGACCTTTTATTGATGAACAAAGCCGAAAATTGCAAATCAATCGGGCTAAACAGAGCAAGAACCTCGACGGAACCGTGAACCAAGTGCAAACGGACTCAATCTAGCACCAGGAGTAAGCGACGACTTTCTTTTGTTATTCTCCTTTTGGTTGTAAACCAGTGAGGCATGGTAAAGGGGAAGTGGGTGCTGCTCAGTAAGAGAATGAGGGTTCGGTCCTCAACATCTCTGTATGTCTTTCTTTTAATTTACAACATATGGAGATTCATCAAATGTGAAGGGAGAAGGCGTTGGATTCTTTTAAGAATGAGGAAGCGCCGGAATTTTAGGATTTGGCTCCTGCATTTTTGAGTCTGCCGTTCTTCTCTTTCTTTTTCATCTGTTGCGGCTGCTTTTCGGTGAAATTGAAGAAGAAGAATCCAAATGGCTACCATTTTTTGTCTGGGTGTCAAAGAGGAAGCCCTTTATAGGGTTTTTTAATTCGGGTTTTATTTTGGGTGGGAAATTAATGGTAAGCCTTTGGATTAGATTGGATGAGTGGCTACGATTTAGAGGTTAGGGTGAGGATAATGGGCTAATAAGATTGGGCTTGATGAATTGGGTTGTAAATTAAACTTTAATTCCACAATTCTTGCAATTTGACTAAAAAAAATATTAATTTCTTTTCTAAAATAACACCATAAAAAATGTAAAGTTAATCCTAATTAATTAAGTCAACTATATTACGACATGAAATTATTATTTTTATATTTTCAAGGATTATAATAAAAATAAAAATGTGTTAAAATAATATTTTTCTAAGAATACCTGATACTTGAATTAAAATAAAGAAAAATGAAACTATTTTTGTATTTTCAATTTTTGTGTTTAAAATAAAGTAAAAGAGTCAAAACTAGTTAAAAGAGCGATATTAGACCTAAACTAAATATTAAAACGCTAATATGTGTAAAATCTTGGGGAGGGTCAAAAATTACATGTCTACAGTTGCCCTCTTTGACTAGAAACGCGAAGAGTTTTCAGACAAAGAACGACGAGACAGGTTTTTTGACCCGGCCCTTATTTAGAGAGACCAAAGACTAAAAGAAAGGAGAATGTGACTGAGCCCTAGTATCTGAGCTGCCTACATATCCTTGGCTATAAAGGAATCAGGCCACGTGTAGTTCAGAAGTAGGAATAGTGGTGGAGTATACCGGGGTGGGAGCCGATTGAGGTGTCGTTCCGTCGAGGTTCCGGTTCGCGACCATGTTATTACATCAAAATCAAAAATAGAAAAGACTAACTAAGCATGTCAGCTATGAGTTACAAGATTCCTATCTATAAGTCTTCTGAAGCTTGATATTGAGTCTTGAATGGTCTTCATGCAGACTTTAGATTTGAACCTTGACGCTTGCTAGCTACAGATGCTAGTTCATTCTTCATGAGCTCTTCGGATCATGACGGGAAAAGCTCATGACTCAGTCATGTCTTGATCAACCATATCTTGTCTCTGCTTCTGCATTTTGGATTTTTTTTTTCTTTTCTTCTTTTATTATGGATTGAGACTACTTCTGTTAGTCATCTCGGATTGCCAACTCGCCGCGAGCTTCTGCTACTTCTAACCTGAATTGAATTCTAAAATGACTTCCCTCGTTCTCCAGGTGGGTGCCTGCAATCAAAATAACAAAACAAACAAAATTTTCTGCCCCCATTTGCACTAGGAAGATTTGTGAGTTGTTAGAAAAACTGTAAACTACTTATGCTTCTGATGAAATGATGAGATTAAACTAAAGACTCGATTGGGATGTGCGTCTCCTTTGAGTAAACCAAGAATGTTTGACTAGCAAGTGCGTGTGCTAAGAGTAAAACCTGAATGACCCACTAGGAAGTGCGTCTCCTAGGGGGTGAAATCTCAATTTAGGAAGTGTGTCTCCTAAAAAAATAACCTGAAAGACCTAAGTTAGGAAGTGCATCTCCTACGGGTGAAACTTGAACGAATCAAATTAGGAAGTGCGTCTCCTAGGGGTGAAATATCAATTTAGGAAGTGCGTCTCCTAAAAGTATATCCTGAAAGACCCAAACTAGGAAGTGCGACTCCTAGGGGTAAAACTTGAATGACTCAAACTAGGAAGTACATCTCCTAGGGATGAGACTTGAATGGACCAAACTAGGAAGTGCGTCTCCTAGGGGTGAAACTTGAATGACTCAAACTAGGAAGTGCATCTCCTAGGGTGAAACTTGAATGAACCAAACTAGGAAGTGCGTCTCCTAGGGGTAAAACTTGAATGACTCAAACTAGGAAGTACAGCTCCTAGGGATGAGACTTGAATGGACCAAACTAGGAAGTGCGTCTCCTAGGGGTAAAACTTGAATGACTCAAACTAGGAAGTGTGTATCCTAGGGGTGAAACTTGAATGACTCAAACTAGGAAGTGCGTCTTCTAAGAATGAACTCAAATGACTCAAACTAGGAAGTGTGTCTCCTAGGAGTAAAATCTCAATTTAGGAAGTGTGTCTCCTAGGAGTAAAATCTCAATTTAGGAAGTGCGTTTCCTAAACAAAATATGACTTGAAAGACCCAGACTAGGAAGTGCGTCTTCTAGGGGTGAACTTCAATGACCCAAAAACTAGGAAGTGTGTCTCCTATGAATGAAATTAAATGACCTAAAACTAGGAAGTGCGTCTCCTAGGGGTAAAATCTCAAATTAGGAAGTAAGCTCCTAAAACAAAATATAGACTAGGAAGTGCATCTCCTAGGGGTGAAACTCGACTGAACCAAAACTAGGAAGTGCGTCTCTTAGGGTAAAATTTCAATTTAGGAAGTGCGTCTCCTAAACAAAAACATAACCTGAAAGACCCAGACTAAGAAGTGCGTCTCCTAAGGGTGAAACTTCAATCACTCGAACTAGGAAATGTGTCTCCTAGAAATGAACTTAAATGACCCAAAACTAAGAAGTGCGTCTCCTAGGGGTAAAATCTAAATTTACGAAGTGCGTCTCCTAAACAAAATATGACTTGAAAGGTCCATACTAGGAAGTGCATCTCCTAGGGGTGAACTTCAATGACTCAAACTAGGAAGTGCGTATCCTAGGGGTAAAATCTCAATTTAGGAAGTGTGTCTCTTAAACAAAATATAACTTGAAAAATCCAGACTAGGAAGTGTGTTTCCTAGGGGTTAACTTCAATGACTTAAACTAGGAAGTGTGTCTCCTAGGAATGAACTTAAATGACCCAAAACTAGGAAGTGCGTCTCCTAGGGGTAAAATCTCAATTTAGGAAGTGCGTCTCCTAAAGCAAAATATAACCTGAAAGACCCAGACTAGGAAGTGTGTCTCCTAGGGGTGAAACTTCAATGACTAACACTAGGAAGTGCGTCTCCTAGGAATGAACTTAAATGACCCAAACTAGGAAGTGTGTCTCCTAGGGGTAAAATCTCAATTTAGGAAGTGCGTCTCCTAAAGCAAAATATAACCTGAAAGACCCAGACTAGGAAGTGTGTCTCCTAGGGGTAAAATCTCAATTTAGGAAGTGCGTCTCCTAAACAAAATATGACTTGAAAGACCCATACTAGGAAGTGCATCTCCTAGGGGTGAACTTCAATGACTCAAACTAGGAAGTGCGTCTCCTAGGGGTGAAATCTCAATTTAGGAAGTGCGTCTCCTAAAGCAAAAATATAACCTGAAAGACCCAGACTAGGAAGTGCGTCTCCTAGGGGTGAACTTCAATGACTTAAACTAGGAAGTGCGTCTCCTAGGAATGAACTTAAATGACCCAAAACTAGGAAGTGAGTCTCCTAGGGGTAAAATCTCAATTTAGGAAGTGCGTCTCCTAAAGCAAAAATATAACCTGAAAGACCCAGACTAGGAAGTGCGTCTCCTAGGGGTGAAACTCGAATGAATCAAACTAGGAAGTGCGTCTCCTAGGGGTAAAATCTCAATTTAGGAAATGCGTATCCTAAAGCAAAATATAAACTGAAAGACCCAGACTAGGAAGTGCGTCTCCTAGGGGTGAAACTTTAATGACTCTAACTAGGAAGTTTGTCTCCTAGGAATGAGATTAAATGACCCAAACTAGGAAGTGCGTCTCCTAGGGATGATGTGTGATCTTCTTAATAGCCTTTGCGTAAGCATAATTGGGGGCATTACATCTGAAAAATTCAAGCTTCCAAGCTCTGATTGGGACACAATCTTCGTCCCTGTTTCAAACAAAAAAAACTTGTGAGTTTAAAACATGGTGGTTGGTTTGTGGCCTTGACCTTGGAGAGACTGCTTCTATACTTGTCCTGATAACCTTTACTTCAACTTGGAAGACCTTGCATGTTATTGACTAACCATTTTTTGTCAACCCTTATCATCCATTGAGCCCAATATCCTCTATCTGTTGCATTTTGCTCATGAATTGACATTTACTGAACCCTTGGATTTCACATGAGTCCCAAAGCACATTGGTTGTTACTAACTCAGTGCGCATACTGTTCTTTCCTGACTTATACTGCTTTGATGTGCTAGACAGATTCCGTTTTGCGCAATTGGAAAGTTGTTAGCAAATTTTTAAGTCATTTCTCACTTGTTCTGACCAAATTGATTCAAACGGAGGACGTGAACAAAGAAAAGGGAACAGAGTAAGGGACAATGGAAAGAGATGATGTCTAACAATAAAATTACAAAGTAGAAACTTATCAGATGTGGATACCAACTCTAATGACCATGACATGCACTTTTGGATTAAATGGTCTAATCTGTCAAGCAAGTCCAATGTTCAACTCTTGTTGTACCTCTGAGCCGTGAAACTGGGCTTCAATGCTCCGGTTATCCTATCTAATTCACGGTCTTTATTTGACTTGTAAGCGCCCGAAGGGTTTTCACCATCATGCCTCTCTCATTTTGTAATTTCTCTCAACTTATAGTCGCCTTATGGTGCATGTGAAGGTTTTGACCAACAAGACTCTCTCATTTTGTTCTTTCTTCTTATTTCCTCTGATTTTGTAAATGACAAGGCGTTGACCATAGTAAAAACATCATATGTTCTTGCGTGTCTAGCTCGGTACTCTCAAAGATTATTTAAGAGGTCTTTTTGGACTGTAATGTGGCTTTTGGACAGAGTTAGAAAGAAGGGATATCATAAAGGCTCAAAATAACTAAGACAAGGGGGTTAATTTATTTACAACTTTTGGATTCCATTTTAAAACCTTGCCCCAATTTCTAAAACAAGAGAATTTGATTTATTTTTTTTGAGATGGAATTTCTAAGAAAACTGCCCCACTCTTGACTTCGTGGATTGTGAAATATTTTATTTGGTACGACCGAACGCTAAGGTTGCCTACGTATCTTGTGGTGACAAGAATAAGGTCGAACGTAATTCAAAAAGATACTTTTTGTTGCTATTTTCCTTTCTCCTTCTTCTTTTTTTCTTTCTCTCTTTTCTCTTTTTTTTTTTTTTTGAATTTTCTTTTAGAATGAACTTTCTAAAACAAATCTATGTGGACATGATTTTTTTTTAACTCTAACTTGATTCCAAAATATGGGAGGTCAAGAAAATTAGCATAGGCTCAAAAGGGGTACTGAATGGCATAAAGTGTTTGGGTAGCTGAAAGAGGGCATCCCATCCCCTCAAAATGCCAAGTACAAAATATGCAATTTGAAGATTAAAACGGAAGATCATGCACAATATTTCTTTTGCAGCTTCGACATTGATATCACGGATATGCCTTCCACTTTTTTTAGTGCATTTCCGCTTCTGCGACCAATATGCCGCACCGGCGGTCTCGCACCTGCGGCCAAAGTCACGCAGGTGCGATTACACCAGAAGCATTAAGCTTCAGAAATTCTTAAGTCCAAAAATCGATTCGTTAACCTTCCGGAATCCACCCGAGGTCCTCCGGACCTCAACCAATTACACCAACACATCCCAAAAATGACACGCTCGAGGCCTCAAATCACATCAAACAACTCTAAAATCACGAATCACACTCCAATTCAAGCTTAATGAACTTTAGAACTTCAAACTTCTATATTCAATGCTGAACCCTATCAGATCACGTCTGATTGGCCTCAAGTTTTGCGCACAGGTCACATTCGACAATACAGACCTACTTCAACTTCCAGAATCAGAATCCGACCTCGATACCAAAAAGTCTACTTGCAGTCAAACTCCTCAAAACCTTCAAATTCTTAACTTTCGCCAAACGACTACAAAATGACCTAAGCATATCCGAATCCGCTTCTGGACACGCTCCCAATACCAGAATCACCATACGGAGCTAGTCCCAGACTCGAAATCTCAACGACATTGATAACACTGAAATGCACTTCAACCTAAATTTATGAAATTCTTCCAAATATACTAACTTCCACAATAAGCGTCGAAACTCTCCCTTGTCATCCAAAACCCGATCCGGACATATGCCCAAGTCAAAATTATCATACAACCTATTGAAACCTTCAAATCCCATTTGTCGTTTTCGCTAAATCAACCTTTAGTCAGATTCTTCCAACTTTAAGCTTCCGAAATGAGAATTCTCTTTCCAAATCAACTCCGAACTGGCGTACAAGTCATAATGCTTGAAGTGAAGCTGTTCATGGACTCAAACCGTTGAACGATGTGTTAGAGCTCAAAACGACTGGTCGGGTCGTTACATTCTCTCCCCACTTAAACATACGTTCGTCCTCGAACGTGCTAAGAAGTGCTCTGGAGTTATCTGAAATCACTAGTTAACACCTCGTGCATGTACCCGTGCTATCACAACTCAGTTGAGCACATTAGCTCAAGCTAATCTGAAGATTTTAGAGCTCCATTGCAACATCCGGAATTCTCTGCTGTTAACACCTCTGAAGATTTTAAAATGCATAAATACTTTCAAAATAATGCATGAGCATCAATTAGTATTTTCCATAAATTTCTGTAATTTTAAAGGATTTTTTAATTAATTTATTCCATCATTTTATTATCTAAATAATTACTAATTGCATCACAAATGATTTTATAATAATTTGTTTGCTTAATTTTATCATTTATATTCATATTAAGCCTTAGTTACTTTATGCATAATTATATTTACATCTTTAGTATATAATTGCAATAAATTTACAATAATAGCCCATGTATGCATAATTACTTTATTTTACACGAAAATGACTTTTTATATTTTTATAATATTAAGTAATTATTTTAAATCATTTTTATACACAAATAACATTTTTTATCATTTATTAACTATTTTAAAAATTATTTTTATTAAATTAAATGAGTATTTAAAATATAGCCCCTTCAATTAATTTTTCGGACGCAATCACCCAGCCCAACACCTAAAATGCCTAACCCAATTACCCAGCCCAATTATTAACCCAATAACCCATAACCCATAACCCGCCCAACCTAAATCAATCATGGTCGTTGATCTTAGAAGATCAATGGTCCATGATTCATTTCCCTTTTTAATACACCAAACGGCCCAAACCCTACCCCATTTTCCCAAATCCGCCGCCCTTCAATCCCCTTCCCTCCTCTCTTCTCTCACACCCCTTCTAACCCTAGCCCGCCGTCATCGTTATTCCCCTCGATTCATGGGTTCCTTCTTCAATTTCGGGCCCTATCCGGCCTGCTATCTCTACCGGTGTTGTGATTCTCATGCTACTTGAGGCTAATCTCAAGAATTTCGAACCAGATTTGGTTCAAATCTCTCATTTTCGCGACAAATCCGTCTATGTTCACCCCATGTCTATGAGTACTATCACTTTAATGTTTTTATGGCTTCAAATCTCTGGTTCAAACCAGATTTTCCACCTCTGTTTATTTTTTGTATAAACTTAGTTATTTCTGGTTGAATCCGTTAAATCTTTTTATATATGAAGTGTTTTGAGTTCCTCTAGTATTTTTCGTTTAAGATTTTTCTGTTTTACTACTATTGTCAACCAATTTCATTTTTCCCTAAAAAGCTAGGGTTTTGAATTCTAATAGGTTTATGCAAAAATATTTTAAAACGTTTAAATGTTCAACTCTAGCCTTCTTCTTTACTGTTCGACTGATTTCTTTTGCTTGAGTTTCATCTCTATGTTTTGATATGCTTACGGTTTTCAATTACTCGACTATTTATTTCACTGTTCTTGCCCGTTTACTTTGGCTCTGTCAATTAAAGTGATTAATTTATTTACTTGCCTAATTAGGGTTTGAAACTATATTTTCCTTTAATATCGGTATTCCCTTAATAGACTTTTACCTATTCTTTCCTTATGTGTGATTAATAATTGGGATACTTCTTTATTTCCCTAGAAATCATGTCTATAGGGTTTAAACTAGTAGAAATCATACATATAAATCAGTTGGTAAATTTAGAAATCATGCTTGTAATCAGTTTCAACACTTAGAAATCATGCCTATAGGAGTTAACTAATTCTGTAAATTAGAAAGCATGCCTATAGGATTCAAAGAGATAAAAACATGTTTGTTAAAATCAGTAACTCGTTTATAAGCTATGGTCTAATTAACAATTTTAGATACCATGCCTATAGGATTCTGTTTTGGTTATCACTTAGGCAAACTTGTAGGGTTATTAAGAATTATGTGCTTAAAATTGTGATATCTTGTTGCTTGAAATATACCCAGATTCAAAGATTAAAATCAGTAGGCAAACTGATAGGTACCGCTGCTCGCTTTAGTAAAACGGTTAGCTTACATTCAGTTTATGCTCATCTAGATATCCTGCCTATAGGGTCTTAAATTAATAAAATTTGCTAATTGAACTGCGTGCATTTGTTGTTATTTTTGGATGTTAACATGAGCCCTTATTTTCTCCATACATGATAGTCCTATCTGAATTTTGTTTGTCGCTTAGATTTTCTCATTTTAAGCAACATAGGTTAGTCTAGAACTACCTTAAATACAGGTCTTAAATACCTCCAGGACCATAAGCAAGGGACGGGTAGTGCACACATCAGGTACGCATTAGAAGCTATTAAAACGCTTAGGTAACAATCGAGAGATAGTAATTGGGTAGTAAAGGAGATGATGACCCGTGCGTTAATACTATGTGTAGCACCCTAACTTAGGGAAAGTTACCAAGTATTGCATGGAAATGATCCTATAGGCTAAAAAACCTAGGCCCCTTTTAATCTTCCTTAAAGTAATGTATTGTTATCCAAACTGCTTTATTTGCCTTTTAAGACTGATTCGCTTAATTAAGTTCGGTCGGGACCCACCGTTGTGAACCTCGAGGGGTGCCTAACATCTTCCCCTCAAGGTAATTTCAAGCCCTTACCCGATCTCTAGTGATGCAAACTAGTTTCATGAGTTATATGCTCAGGTGCCCTAACGCACCATAATCCGTTAGGTGGCGACTCTTCAAATCCCATATCCCATCCCAAAAGGAAGGGAATTTTCTCAGAAATGTCGAAACCCGATTTTGCGAGGAAAAGGGGGCACGACATCTGCCAGGACTGCTTTCATTATACGATCATCGTATCAATATCCATGCGATGCACCAATACATGTTTGCATACCTTTGCTGAATCCCCACTATGCACTGCATAACTCACATAACCATAATAACATCTTCTGATAACAATAGCCAGAATTTCACGAATCTGATTCTCACTCAGCACCTCATGACATATATAAGTCTTGTCTTAACTCTTGCAATACTGCCACGACAGAAGAGATATTTAGAAATTCATGACCAACTGCTGAGTCATTAATTCATTGAGTTCCTTCTCTTGAAGAGATCCATTGCCTCATTCTGAGCCAAATAATTGTATTTGTCTCTTTAATATACTTCATATAAATCTGATCACACTGATCCCAGGTCCAAAAATCTTGTCTCACCCAGTACAAGCTGCTCAGGCGATAAATCGTCTCAGACGCTGCAAAAAGTCTCATATGATTCCACAGATTGCTAACAAGCCACAAACTTAAATGCGATACGTAAGGAGAAATGAGCTCTGGAAGGAACTTCTCAACCCACGTAACTAATTTAATAAGCGAAAAACACACAAGAATAGATATGGGAAACTGTACTTAACATCACACTGTTGCGGCGTGCAACCCGGTCCACACATGATACTATTGCGGCACATGATACTGTTGCGGCGTAGAACCCGTGGCGGCATGCCACCCGATTCACATATAAGAATCTATAAGGAAATACTTACCGAGATAGAATGCTCATTACTACAAAATACCCGAATATTGGCCACAAGCACGCTAAGTGCATATCATCCCTGGGGAGACAAATAGTGCCATACGCTACAAGGCTCAAGCACAACTAAGGTGCGACATATGATTTGAATCTCATGAGCCATCCCGCTCACATAACACCATTGCTACGCGGAACCACAACACATGAAATTTATCAAGTTGTTTCACAACTCACACGACACAATATAGTATTACATGAAATAGCCGACGACGAAAAGAACATCCAACGTCTGAATACTCTATAAGGAGCGATATGCTGAAATGAATACATCCGTCCTGATATACAGCCCACACTCACATTTAGATCCATGCACATACCTCAAGCCGATTCTGACTGCACTAGGCTAGTAACCTTTCAAGGGTTCACAATAACCCTCTTTACCATGACACACAAGAACAACCGTCGAATCCGGAACAACTTCCATAGGTCCACCACCAAATGAACTGAGCGCCCTTTAGGCATAAATCCTCACATTAATGATAGTACCACAATCTCCATACTTGGTTTTCAATCTTTAATCAATTAAGTGACTACCTGTCACACTTATACCATCTTCCCGTGGGATACGCCCCCACGACCTTCCACACCAGGTAACAGTCTGCACACCTATACCACCAACCATACTAATGTTGTAAAGCAAATAAAGGATCCGCGAATCAATACTCAAAGCCTCTTACACAAGACACCGATCTCAGGTGACGCTAAAGTTGATATCAGCTTACTCAAACCATCTGAATTCTTTCTTCCCTGTTCATCCGAGTTGGTGACATTCTTGTCGACACCCAAACCGCAACCTTGATCCTCAACTTCCAACTCCCATGTTACTCGATGCACTTAATCATGTCAATGCGCAAGAGCACAAACATTTCATCATAACTCCTGATCCACTAATAGGGTAAACACTTCATCATATAGAAACATTTTTCTTAACTCATTTCAAGAGAACCATTGCAACACGTGACTGAATTCTTATATCCGCAGAAAATACCAACCTCAAGTAGAGGTCTAAACCACCATAAGTCTTCCGGGATCCATTGTACACAACCAGCCATAATACTCGAAAGCCTCTAAATAAATTCAATTACGGCGACCGTCAAACCTCACACGTACCATCACAAATCACATGAGTAACTCAACACGCTGAAGGAGCTGATCATTGCCATCATCATGTCGATTAACCATTGCTAGCCGATCCGACCTTTTCTAATTTACCCTGGACTTGCCTTAGGAATAATAATAGTTCCATTCAAAACATAGTGAACTCAATCCGCACTCGCCCTGAGTGATCTCATTTCATAAGACCACATTGTCTCAAAACCCACGAACCATTTCATACCCTTCTTGTGCGCATATTCACATTTTCAACTGGTACACCCATTCTGATAATTCCTCTATGAATCTGAAGTTACATGATCCCATTCCTCTCATGATACACCGTAGAACAAAGATAACATGAAACACTCTGCTGCACAAGCTCGAGACTCAACCATACTACGGACACGAAACCCTTAGGCATCACACTTTAGCTTTTGAATCCACTCAGACTGTTATTGAGAGTCACCCACTATGACTTGGTCCCAAATATAATCAAACCCCAAGGCTCTGCTAGCACATGAACACCCTCTCAAAGAAGCACCCAACTGAATCACTTTCCTTGCAACTCGCCTCTACACGAAGCATAAATCCTGAGTCTTGCCGAAGCATGATCATGAATCGGTAAGGCCAATTATAGCACATATTCCTCAAATCCTTTGCTCAAATTACCACTAATGTTTTCTTTCCTTAGTCGTAATAATCTACCAATATGTCAATAACCAGAAACCTCACAAGTAGATAACTAAGCAATCCAATCGTATGCGGTGGGGCTCTCCCACTTAGCTTGAAGCTACCATTACGTAACTTTGGAATCCACCAAGGTTCTGTGTCCCCTATTGGCATGATCTTGTGCAATCAACCCGCCAAATTCCTCAAAATCCTCCTGTTAAACATTTTATGAACACTGTGAATCACTAGCCACATTTACATATTCGACCTCTTACCGGATAGCCAATAAAATTCTTCGTAGAAGCCTCGTCAACACCACGCGACCGCTAATTTGCTCACATGGGATAACCCATATGTGGAACTACATGCCGACCTTCTCCAACGACACTGCACTGAGTACAATTACTACAAGATCGATAACTTATCCTGAGCCCATGCTCATTCACTAGCTATACAAGTTCGTTCATTTCTCATGGGAATCAGCTAAATGTGCAACAACCTCTTCCAATCCAAAGTTATGTTGCATCCTTCTTCATATCAAGCAACTCCTTCTGTCGCATCCAGTTCTCCCGCCGTATAATAGCCAGTATTTCGAATTAAGTCCGTATACTGGTCACTACCCACCATGAACCGAAAACCACCCTAAACTCTTTTCAAGGTGTGTAGTCATCCTACCACAGAACTCATATGCTACTCTGCCACTCTGCCACTTTGGCTAACCTTCTTCTTTAAGTAACTGCTCGACCTCTGCTTTTCATTCTTGACCTGACAGTGATTCAACCACCGCGAGACACCTCCCGCCACGTCCTTCCTCACTCTTCGCTGCCCCGTTGTTGCCTTAAGTCAAAATCCATCTATGTAGCATTTGAACCAGTAGTCCGCTAACATCTTTAAACCCCTTTGAATATCATCTTTCTCGGAAGATCATCTTTCTCAAGCCATCAACACCAGACACCGCGATCTCTGATAGCCGCTTCTCTCACAATATGTCACACTTCTCTACCCCGAGGGAGATTTGACGAAGACCATAACACCAGTGAACTTAACACATTCGATCAAGGGTGATGACACCACGTTACTGATGAAAATTTTGTCACGCTTGCAAATACCAAGTCTCGTCACTCCATCAACCCAAACCCGAACATTTATAGTCTGATTGCCTTTCCTCTGTCAAAAATAAAATACCGAATCTCGGAATCATGCACTGAGTAAACCTCCTTTCAAGTCGTTCACTACTCCGACACATAGACAAGCATCCCACATTCACATCAATTCTGTGCGATAACAACTTATGAGCATCATAACAACCTGGGCATAACCTTAAAGCTCTCAGAAGTACATCTACCGAGCTGAAATGAAAGAATATCCTTTCTCAAGGAGACGACAATAGCCCAATCAATTACGCAGGGAGAAACATCCTGCACCGCATCCGTAGTACCATTACGATTCCTCAATTCCCGATTGATAGCAAGCGTTTCACGTCGCATAAGATTAAATAGGAAGAAATAAAGGCATAAGCCTCAAAGGAATTAAATCGTACGATGAGTAATCAAGAAGGGAAGTGCTCCTAAAAGCCCTGTAGCCTCTCGAAGATAAGTACAAACGTCTCAAAACCGATCCACAAGACTCTATTAGACTCGTTCATGGCTCGTGAGACCTAAGTGAACCTAGTGCTCTGATACCATGTTGTCATCACCCAAAATCCATTAAAGGTCGTGATGGCGCCGGACACCACTGTCATGCCAGCAACAATAAATACTTAACTTTGTTCTCATTTTTATTATTTTAGAATTTCCCCCCTGTAATTAGACAATAAGAGATTGCATTTACAGAATAAATAATAACATTTAACAATAATTTCAATACAATGCAACCCATAGTCGCCCCAAATCCCGGTGTCACAAGTACATGAGGATTACTAGGGAGTAAAATAAAATACAATAATTGTCCAGAATACAAAATTTGGGCAGAAAAGAAAACACAAGAACTCTGAAGGAGACTCTGCTGGCTGCGGATCGTCTCATAAGATGCAACTCACCTAAGTATCCACATACCTACATGCCTCTGCTCTTACAAGGCCGCACAAAATGTGCAACAATTGTAGTATGAGTATGTAAATCAACGCATACCAGTAAGTATCCCGCCTAACCTCGAAGAGGTAGTCACGAGGAGCCGACTTCGACACTTACGAAGGGCCAACAATGTGATATGAAATTCTAATTAAGCATGATATACAACAATAAGACTCAAAACAAGAAATAACTGAACAAGTCTTCACCATATTTAAGAGCCAAAATTACCTTCTTCTTTTAGAACATATAATCACACAAACAATGAATCTATATCAATTATAAAAGGGATTTCCGGTTTTGTTATCACACACAAATACCACTGAGGACGTTCGGCCTGATCCAACATAAATGTAAATTGTGCATTGTCGAGGGTCGAATGGTGTGAATCATAGATGCATCTATTACCCCGCTCGTGAATCATACATGCGACGCAATCAAATATAAATTTAAGGAATTACCCCGCTCGCGGATCATACTTGCGACGCGGTTACACGTAGATTTCTTAAGTTATTATAGTATTCTTCCATTCTTTTCAAAATGCGAAATTCAAATGAAAACTCTTAAGATCCCATTTTTTCCTCAATTTCAACTCCTTTCAAAACATTTAATAAGAAAACTCAATCCTGCTACTTCTCAGGGCAAACAATAAACATAAACCCATAACAATGTCAACAAGGCATGATGTAAGCCTAAAACTACCTCGTCATATGCATAGTTAGTAGATGCGTATGGACTCTCGTCACCTCGTGCGTACGTAGCCCCCATAATTAGAAGCACAAAATAATTTAGTTCACATATAGGGCTAATCCCCTTTACAAGGTTAGAAAGGAGACTTACCTCGTCTCAAAGCCTACTTCCAAATTCAAGAATGTGCTCGAACCCTCAAAGCGGAGCCGAACAATCTAAAACTATTCAAATAGTGTAAAAACTAATTAATATATGTTCAAAAGTTTATGTTCTAACTATTTAGGTGATTACCCAACCCGAAATGTAAGGTTTCTAAATTCACCCCCGCCCCACATGCTCGGATTCCGAAAATTTTCGAAGAAAGTTGTTGCCGATAACCTTAGAAACATAAATAAGTGATTTATTCTTAATTCCATGTCCAAATTCGTGGTCAAAATCCAAATTACTAAATTCTATATTTTCTACCGAAAGCCCCATAATTCCTACTAATTTTCATGTTTAAATCCTTATACAAACCATGTATTTAAATTACAATAAGGGGGGATCACTTACCTTTAGTTGCTTGATGAAAATTTCCCCTTGAAGCTCTCCAAAATTGCCCCAACCAAATTAAAATGGGAGAAAAAAAGGCCAAATCCCCGTTTATAAAAAACCCTTCTGCCCATCGACATTTCAGCACCTCCACAACAGTAATCGCTTCTGCGACGCCTTCTTCGCACTTGCGTCCTTTTTCGCTTTTGTGGCCTTCGCCTTCGCACCTGCGCACCCGCAAGTGCGCCCAAATGTCCACTCCTGTGACTCCCCCTACTCCAGTCTATTTCCGCTTCTGCGACCAATATACCGCACCTGCGGGCTCACACATGTGGCCAAAGTCACACAGGTGCGATTACACCAGAAGCATTAAGCTTCAAAAATTCTTAAGTCTAAAAATCGATTCGTTAACCTTCCAGAATGCACCCGAGGCCCTCGGGACCTCAACCAATTATACCAACACGTCCCAAAATATGACACGAACTTGCTCGAGGCCTCAAATCACATCAAACAACGCTAAAATCATGAATCACACTACAATTCAAGCTTAATGAACTTTAGAACTTCAAACTTCTATATTTAATGTCGAACCCTATCAGATCATGTCCGATTGGCCTCAAATTTTGCGCACAAGTCGCATTTGCCAATAAAGACCTAATCCAACTTTCGGAATCGGAATCTGACCCTGATATCAAAAAGTCCACTTGCGGTCAAAATCCTCAAAACCTTCAAATTCCTAACTTTCGCCAAACGACTACAAAATGACCTACAGATCTCCGAATCTGCTTCCGGTCGTGCTCCCAATACCAGAATCACTATACATAGCTATTCCCTAACTTGGAATCCCAATCGGACATCGATAACACTGAAATGCACTTCAACCCAAATTTATGAAATTCTTCCAAAAATACTAACTTCCACAATAGGCGCCGAAACACTCTTGGGTCATCCAAAACCCGATCTGGGTATACGCCCAAGTCTAAAATCATCATACGAACCTATTGGAACCTTCAAATCCCGATTCCGATACCGTTTTCTCAAAATCAACCCTTAGTCAGATTCCTCCCACTTATACTTCCGAAATGAGAATTCTCTTTCCAAATCAACATCCGAACTCCCTGAATTTCAATTCTGACTACGCGTACAAGTCATAATATCTGAAGTGAAGCTGCTCATGGCCTCAAACCGCTGAACGACGCACTAGAGCTCAAAACGACTGATTGGGTCGTTAGACTTTTAATTTATTTCTAGAACCATGTGTATTTAATTCTCCTTCTACTATCTCCGAATGAGGTAAAATATGGACAAAGAAAAAATTATTTATTGGGATAAATAAAAAATTTAGCATTCAGAAGATGACTTAATATGATAATTATTTCTAACATATACCTTTTGAATACAAAACTTGTCAAATATAAATCAAAATATAGTGTTTTGTTTCTACTTATGTAAAAGTGATTTGTAAAATTAGAATAAATTTTATGTTTAATCTCTCGATTTAGATGATTGAGGATGTATGAGACATAATTTCTTACTTTATTGAGTTAGCGATATAAAATAAACTATCATCTTTTTTAGGGTCCTATACTTTTTTCTTCAACTTTTAATTCATAATTGATAATTTTGAATAACATTTATTTTATCTTTTGAAATTGTTTACTCAGAAAAAGATACATGCAACGCGCGTAAGAAAAGACTAGTCTTAATAAAAATAAATGAGGCCTTAGTGTCCGAACATTGAGTCGAGAAACTCATAGAAAATTTTACCTCTAATAGCAAAGGTATACACCCTATTTATTATAAATCTAAATCATTTTAAAATATTATTTTCTATAGCTACCTTTTATATTTTATAGCAAAATAAGTATTTATGGTATATACTACCATTGAGACATGAAATAAGGCATGAAATACACTATTTATGTTTTTTTCCTTTTTCTTAGACAACTGGACATACCTATTTTTAATGTGATTGCCCTTACTTCATGAATACATCGCGCGAATACATGTGAATACATGCGCATACAGCTGGACTACCCTGATTTTAGGCGCTTTTTGCTGCTGTATTCATGAATACATGGCGCGAATACATGCGCATACAGCTGGGCTGCCCTGATTTTAGGCATTTTTACCGCTGTATTCATGAATACAACAATGCGAATACATGTGAATACATACGCGTACAACTGGATTGCCCTGATTTTAGGCGCTTTTTGCTGGTGTATTCATGAATACATGGCGCGAACACATGTGAATTGTCATGGGAGGTTTTCCATCCATGCCCCATGACCCCTTGGACGTGCCCCGTGGCGTCCTGGCAAGCCTCTTAACGCCTAGCGCCACAGACAACACCGTGGTCTTGGCTGCGCCAAGTGACAAACACGCATGTGCCTATGTCACCCCACCGGTATCTCTCGCTAGCGCCCAGCCACAGACAACTGCCAACAGCGCCGCACGCACAGACAATGCCGCGTGCGCTGATCGTGATGCCAAAGACAAAGTTACTGACAACGGACCTGTTTCTACCTTGTAGAAAACTAAATCCTTTTCATTGTAAAAATAGAGTAGTTTTATTCCATGCATTTTCATTATGTTCCTCTAGCTTAGTTAGGTCAAGTCTTGTAAATTTGGTTTATTCTTTTTAAGCATTATTAGGGGGGATCAAGCAATCAAAAACTTTCCAGCAAGCAATTCTCTGTACTGGTGTCTCTTCCCCTCGACACTGCGTTGCCTTATTTTATAATAACTTTCATTAATGCAATCAAGCTTTCTTTCAATTCCGTTCTCTAAATTGTTCTGACATTGGTTTTCCCGTACGACACTGACAATCTCGTCTAGCGTACGGAGGGGACCTCAGTTGGCGGACAACAACTGCACTGACATAGCCTTACGTCGCCCTTCCAAGGAATCTTAGGAAGGCGCCGCGTAACAGAATACATGCTCGTATAGCTGGACTACCCTGATTTTTAGGCATTTTTTGCTGCTGTATTTATGAATACAACAATGCAAATACAACGAATACACTACCGTAACAACTGAATAATAACTATAAAACGTAATTATGTATATAGTAGCTATAGAAAATTAATAGCCACTAAACAATAGTGATTTCTTAAAAATCCTCAAACTCATATGCCATTCATTGTGCCTAACTTCTTGGGCCGCCACTACCTCAAAAGATTTGAGTTGGACAACACGTCTAAACTAATAGAAGAATTAATCTAAATATCCAACCACCTAAGTGCTTATACTAAAATTGTTTATAGATGCATAATTCATGTATAATAGGTAATAATCATATACACTTATATAATTTGTGTATACCGACTAAAAAATGTAAATAGTAAACTCAGCCGGCTATTTATAAAAAGATCACAAACTAATAGATAGCAAGATTGGGTACGTATCTGTAGGCCCAGAATACCCCCTATATTGGGCCAGGACAAAATTTGTGTTGGCTTTGTATCTCTTGGTCCGGAAAATTACTTACCAAAAATGACTCAACAACACGACAACACATTCCTAGGCACTGTGGCTAAACCCTCCCTTTTGAGTTTTGACCGTCTGGGGAAGGAAAGCTCATAATCTCAGCTCTTAAACAAACAATTCAATAGGTATTGAGAGAGATCGGCATGGGAGATGGCAATACAAGCAGCAGAGGCGGCAATTCCAATAGCAGCAATCGGCCAGAGTGGCTGCAATACTACGATTTAATCGGAAAAATTGGGGAAGGTACTTACGGCTTGGTATTCTTGGCTAAGATCAAAGCTAACCGCTCCAAGTCTATTGCTATCAAGAAGTTCAAGCAATCCAAGGACGGCGATGGCGTTTCTCCCACCGCCATTCGCGAAATCATGGTCAAATTTTTTTTTATTACTAAGTTCATCTAGCAGAGAAATGTAAGTACGTATTTCGTTTTAACATTGGAGTATCTTTAATTGATGCAGTTGCTTCGGGAGATTACCCATGAGAATGTTGTAAAGCTTGTCAATGTTCATATCAATCAAGCTGATATGTCCCTTTATCTCGCTTTTGACTATGCCGAGCATGACCTCTATGTGAGTCTCGTCTCGTCTCGTATACATTTAATTTTCCAATATACTATAATTAGTGTTCCTGAAACAATATTGGGCATCTTAATAGGAAATTATTAGACATCATAGAGACAAGGTTAATCAGGCAATCAATCAGTACACAGTCAAGTCCCTTTTATGGCAACTGCTTAATGGTCTCAATTATCTTCACAGGCAAGCCCTATTTATTAGCTCTCCTTTTTTTAAAACTATATTCTTTTATTGGCTTTAATAATAATCCACTTCCTTTGTAGTAATTGGATTATACACAGAGACCTAAAGCCATCAAATATCTTGGTATGATTCTTATAATTAAAACATTCCTATATTTCTATCCTTATGTCTCTTCTTTTACATTTTTTTTTGTAAATAACATTCTTATAATTAAAACATTCCTATATTTCTATCCTATCTCCTTACAGGTAATGGGTGACGGAGAGGAACATGGAGTTATTAAAATCGCTGATTTCGGCCTTGCAAGAATTTATCAGGCTCCATTGAAACCATTAGCTGAGAATGGGGTGAGACACACTTGTTATTGCAACTATAGCTTCTCCATCTCTCCTTTTTGGTTTAGCTTGTAATTGCAACTATGGGTGGTGCTTCTGCTTCCCCTTACCCGTGTATAGAGTAGTTACACATTATATATAAAAAGCTTAAGCTATTCTCTATCAAGTGACATCAAAAGGTGTGGTCTAGGCGGTCAATTGAGCTGGAATGGACCATGGGAGACCATGGTTCAAATCTTAGCAGAAACAAAAAGGAAAAATTACTCCCTCAATCGCATTTTATGTGATGGTGTTTGATTGCGCCCAAACTTTTAGAATGAAGCAATACTTTTCGAACTTGTGGTCTAAAACAAGCCATAGAAATATTGGTGGCTATAAATCATCACATTAAGGGTAAAATGGATCTTTTAAAGTTGAATTGTTACTAAATATAGAAAAGTGTCATTATTTTTGGGATTGACTAAAAAGGAAAGAGTGTCACATAAATTGGGACCGTGGATTAGGTGATTTTTTCCCCATCTATATAAGCCTTGATGGAAAGACTGTATTGGTGGGAGGTAAAGAGTTATCCAGTACCTGTTCTGGCAGGAGGTAGCACTTAGTGAATAAGTGAAGGTGTGCCCTTGGCTGAATACCATTGTTATCCAACAAAAGCTATTCTATATCAACTGCTGTAGATAAAGTCCGAAAATATTCAAGCTTCCCTTGTTTTCTCGTCTCCTCTTATCTTTCTCCTCAAAAGGTGTGGTCTAGGCGGTCAATTGGGCTGGAATGGACCATGGGAGACCATGGTTCAAATCTATGCAGAGACAAAAAAAGTTATCCAGTACCTGTTCTGGCAGGAGGTAGCACTTAGTGAATAAGTGAAGGTGTGCCCTTGGCTGAATACCATTGTTATCCAACAAAAGCTATTCTATATCAACTGCTGTAGATAAAGTCCGAAAATATTCAAGCTTCCCTTGTTTTCTCGTCTCCTCTTATCTTTCTCCTCAAAAGGTGTGGTCTAGGCGGTCAATTGGGCTGGAATGGACCATGGGAGACCATGGTTCAAATCTATGCAGAGACAAAAAAAGTTACTCGCTCAGTCCCAATTTGTGTGATGGTATTAGATTGGGCACACAATATTGAGTGCTTATATTGATCTTAAAATTATCACTAAAGCCGTAATACATTAATGTCAGAAAATGATTAAACATAACTAATTTTCTTTTGATACTACTAAACTTATTTTTTAGCAAGAAATTTTATTCTGGAAAAAGATGGAATTTCGTTCCACCCTCCCCCTTTCTAAACCCCCTAAAAAAATGGCCAAGGAGTAACTTAAGAAACTTGAGAATCAGCCCAGCAGTTGGAGAACAACAAAAAGAAATTGGTTTGGCTTGTTTTTTGGTTTTCTAGGCTTTTATAAACCCAACAGCTAATTTTTGTTGTACAATCCTGCTTTAGTTTTTGAAACCAAAACAAGTTGGTCCCAAAACGAAACTGACAAGTTCCATTATGAAATATTGATTAAGCCGTTCAACTTTGAGCGAACCAAGATTAAAACTGTCAAAAGCATCCCTTGGTAAATTATAGACTTGTTATTAACCTATCTGATGCTCGATATTTTTACTTCTGGTCCATGGATGGCGGAAGATGTGATTGTTTAAAATATATTCTCTTATTTTTTTGATTAAGTAATAACTTATTGATTTTTTTATTAAGTAATACTTTAGTGATGTTGTGGGCAAACCATGTTAAGTCTTATACGACGGAGTAGAGGACTGAAGAAAAATGTGGTTCTTCACGAACAACACCCACTTATCTAGAGTAATGGCCTCTATTGGGTAAACCCAGTGTTGTGAAGATTGTGAAGCGAGGAAAAAGCGACAACCCCCATTTCACTTAAAGCGAGAAGAGAGAAGCAAAGCGCTCGCTTATTTGAAGTGAAGCGTAATTTAAAAAAAAATTAAAATAAATACTGCATATACAACACATGTAACTGTAAGAAAATGTTCAATATTTCAATGTAAAAACTAAAGAGTAGCATCAGTTAAAGCACAAAATGAGCATTTCAAACGAAAAAACATTGAAAGAAGAACCGGGCAGCATTTTAACGAAGAGGAGAAGACTGAGAAAGAAGAACTGAAGGGGAAAAAAAATTATTCGCCAGCATTTCGCTGCTATTTGGACGCTGAAACAATGAAAGAAAAAGAAGAAGAAGAAGTAGGAAGAAGAAATCACATACCTGGACCAAACTTGATGATCTTGAAGTTGATAAGTGTAGAAAACTTGTAACTCTAGTCGCCTCGCCTCTTTCTCTCTGTTGCTGTTGGTCGTATGTTTTAATAAAAGAATACCTTTTCTAATTAAATAGGTTGGCAGGTGTTTAAAACGGAGAAGCGTTCGCTTCGGTCGCCTCGCTTCGCATCGTCGCTTCTCGCTTTTTAGTGGGAAGCGCATGCTTTTGCCTACTTGCTACGCTTCAGATAGCAGAAGCAGTCATAGGGTCTCCTTGCTTCGCTACCGCTTTTCACAACCTCGGGTAAAACTCACAAAAAACAAAGACAGACCCTCATCCCTAATCCCTAAAAGCTGACATCTATTTCTTCTACACTGCCGCACATATTGTGTGTTTAATATATATGAATTTTTGTATGTAGTTTAACATAGTCTAATGACTTATCTGTTGAACCCACTTTGTGTAAATGAAGATGATGAGATGGATTACTAAATAACATGGACCGTGTTAAAACTGAGAATATTTGAAGAGTTTGAGAATGACTAAGATACATCTGACCAACATCACATTATTTTTGTTTGTCACAAATTTACAACAACAACAACAAACCCAGTATAATACCATCGGTGGGGTCTGGGGAGGGTAGTGTGTACGTAGACCACCTCCCTACCTGGATAGGTAGAGAGGCTGTTTCCGATAGACCTTCGGCTCAAGAAAAGGTTGCAAGGAAGAAAAGGGAAGAAGAAGAAGAAGAAAGAGGGGGAAGAAAGAAAGAAGAGGGAGACAAAAGACGATAAGGAAAAAGGGGAGAAAAAGTAGCATCAGATAATAACAATCAGCGAGCAACAATTTCCAATAAAAGGGAGAAAAAGTAGCATCAAATAATAACAATCAGGGAGCAATAATTTCCAGTAGCAGGTTTAAAAAACATGGACGTGATAGCTTAGTACCAGATATACTAACAAACTAGAAGAATTTGTCACAAATTTGGCCATGTTAATTCTTTTGCTCCTGACATACTTACCAGTCCTACACTTGATAAGAATAGATTTTCTGATTGAGCTGCAGGAGTGGAAGTTAAATACAAAAGGATGATTCCTTATTCTTTTCTTTCTCTTTAGATGCACATTTGACTTTCTTTGTCGGATATCACTGCTTTGTAGTAACTTTGAAATTTTGTACGTTGAGTACTTACAGGTTGTAGTGACCATCTGGTATCGTGCACCAGAGTTACTCCTTGGGGCAAAACACTACACAAGTGCAGTTGGTATGACCCTTTGTCTTTTGAGCTTCAATAATTGTCACTCTAAATAAGTAAACGTTTCTCTTCCTTTTCAACCAAGAAAAATATGTTTATGTAGATATGTGGGCTGTTGGCTGTATATTTGCCGAGCTTCTTACTCTAAAGCCACTATTTCAAGGGCAAGAAGTGAAAGGAACACCAAACCCGTTCCAGGTTAAGTATTTTGTACTCTCAACATTGCGTTTATGCTTTTCCTTTTGGGGGTTCAATAGCGTAACATTGATCTTTTTGCCGCGTAACTTTTTATTTTAATAATCTAATGAACAATGCTCGTAATGCAGCTTGACCAACTTGACAAGATATTTAAGGTTCTAGGTGAGGATTAATTTTTGAATATTCTCTTTGTTCCTTTTACTTGTTTGAACACTGCACTTAAGTCATATGGTTGTCAGGTCATCCCACACCAGAAAAGTGGCCAACGCTGGTAAATCTTCCACATTGGCAATCTGACGTGCAGCGTATTCAAGGACATAAGTAGTAGGTTCATTCATACTGCTTTTAGTATTAAGGATTCCTTTTAGCAGTGAATTGTCTTGCCGCCCTTGCCTTGCAATTGGTTTATCATCTAAAGTTTTATTGTTTCCCTTGCAGTGACAATCCTGCACTTTATAGTGTTTTGCATCTGTCTCCCAAAAGTCCTGCATATGACCTCCTTTCTAAGATGCTCGAGTATGTGCCCATTTCTTAGTTAATGCAGCATTTAGTTTGTAATGCTTTCAAATCCAATATGCCTGCCAGATGATGGTATGCATGCTAAATTTCTGGGGTTTTAATCCTTGTCAGAGATGGCATGCGTCCACATAATGACACAATACAGTTACAATGTAATCATAATGACAAGAATGGGAACAATATAAGTGAAAATGAGTCTAGGTGAATTAGTATTTTGACTTTTGTTTCTTAGAGAGAGAACTTCTTCCTTCTTTCCTGAAAAGTACACCGAGATGTCAATCAAGTAACATATAGAGACATCCAGCATGGCCTGCACTAAGTCTCAAGGGTGACTTTTGGCATAGACTTGCCGGTATAGAGTATTCTACCGAAGCAGGGGATGCCGTTGGAGTAGGTAATGAGTCACTAGTGGACTTTGGGTACTTGTAGCATCAATAGAATCAGCAGGCAAATGGTTTGATCGAGACCATCTAGAGTAAACCTGAAGTTGAGCTTAACTAGAGAGAGCTAGAGGCAGAAGAGTTCGATTGGAAGAATTATGACATGGCTTATTGATTTTGTGAATTTGGTGAGAAGTGCGAGGATATCATGAAAAATGTTACATCTGCTACTACCAAGAACTTAATTTGTTTGTAACGGGATCATAGGATTGGTAACCTTTTTGAAGACGAGACTATTCCTATAGGATTGGTAACCTTGGGTTGATGTTTATCTTTTCAAGGAGTTAGATCTTGAATAAAGCATGTTCAAATAAACACACAGGGAGGAAGAGATCTCTTGATAGAGTAAAGTTTCTTGTGCTTCAAAATATCTGAAGGCATACGACTAATAACATATCAGTTATGTCAATTCACCCTGAAAAACGAACAGGGACATGAGCATCAATAAGTGATTTCAAGTTGTTTCATTTAAATGCATGTTCTTCCGTTTAGTAACTCCATTTTGTTGAGGAGTATGCACACAAGATCATAAATGACGAATGCCTTAGAGAAAGACATAAAAGTGGAGAAAGGTGTTGAGAAATATTCCCTTCATTATCGAGTAGTTCCTTGATAGATACACCAAATTGAGTATGAATTTCAACATAATTTTATTTCGGACATACAAACAATTCACATTTATTCTTCATTAGAAATAACCAAGGATGCTCATCGATAAAAGCAATGAAGTACTAAAGGGACCCCAAATGTCTGAGTGAATAATTTCAAACATAGATGTAACCCTGTTTTGTGACCCTCTTTGGGAAAGAGGCATCTCTATGTTTACCCACAGACATAACTCACATTCCAAGGAAGACAAGTGCTCCTGTTTGAACATAGATTTTTTCACTTTTTTTTTTTTGAAAAAGAAGTTTGAAAACATTGTTTGTTCATGGATTTTGGTCAGGTTTTGAAAATATTTTGAAAATTTTCAAGTTCCAAAACTGGTTTGGGGAACCTTGGGTGAAATTTTTCTTCCACTCACAAAACGTCAACTATTTTTCAAGCAAAATGCATGTCCTAATAGAACTTCAACTTTCAAAGAACATTTTTCAACACAACTTAAAAAATCAATTTTTTCAAGTTTCAACCAAATCCATGTCCTACCGCCTGCTTAGAAAGACTCAACACCATCTTCTATAATTTAAAAATACTTGGATGTCTTGAGTGATTATGAAGAAGATGAGAAGAAGCACTCGAAGTAAAAGCACCATGTGTTTTTGGGCTTAGATAAGTTATAAGTTTTGTGGCTCATGTTCTATTCCAATTGTATATCCTATTCTTCGCTCCCGCACAAAATTAGAGTTAGCCAAGAAGGTTACAAAACAACTTAGGTTCTTGGTCAATTTACTAATGGATATCAATTTATATGGATGTTATGGAGTAAAATGAATGAACATTAAAAGCAATGAAGGAGGAGGATAAGCCTTACCTATTCTTTTAAGTGAAATGTGCATGCCTATTCCTTTTATATATTTGGTGTAAAAATCTAATTGTAAATGATGCAGGTCATATCATTGAGTATGTCAATATCCTACATAGCTAAATAAGGAAGCTCTTGTATATGTGAATTCTTTCAGTCTTAGAGCACTTTCTTGGTGCTATACACAATAGATGTACCTTGCTTTTCTTTTTAAAAATCTTTACTAAATTATAATGCAAGCATTTGATTTTATGCCCCCGTGTTGCTTTTGCAGTTCTTATTGACATGTTACTTATGTTTCAGAAGCTTCTCTTAATTGAGATCATTGTTATATTTTGATGTCATCTAATTTGCAGATATGATCCTCGCAGAAGGATAACAGCAGCGCAAGCTCTCGAGCATGAGTATGGACTCTCCATCTCTCTCTCTCTCTCTCTCTCTCTCTCACACACACACACACACACTCACTCTCTCTCTCTCTCACACACACACACATACTCTTTCTCTCTCTCTTTGCAGACTATTGCATTATTCGCTTACAAATGGTTTCAAATATGATGGCATAAAAATAAGTTTGTAAAATAGTTCTCAAGTATTCACCAATTGATTGAATATGTCCCTGATCAAAATTATTAGACAGTTAACTACTCTTTTGTATTTTGTTGTCCCGTCCAAAATAACACAGCTAACCATTTCGATGTCCTCCTATCTCCATCCCTTAAGCACTGGGCTTACTTTTACTAAACAATTATTGAGCGTTATTGGTCCGCATGCTGTACCTATTCAATTTCTTTTGCCGTGTTATAGACGTTTTTCAGCTGATCTTCCAGCCAGGCGAGGCTTCTTGCCAATAGCCTTTTTCCTTAAGTAGTAAAGTTGATATAGTGTTTGGTCTAGTGAAGTTATATGTGGGGTTATTCCTTTTTATGCCGAAACACTTATCATGGTTTTGGAAATTTCATGACATGAAATAGAGAAACCCTATTATTTGGCATTCGTTTTTCTGTTACCTATATGGATTATGATCAACGTTAGTTCATAAAAAATGTTGAATGTCAAGCTGACACCTAAAGTAGGGAAGTGAAGGCCTTGGCTTTCTTCTGAATTCTTATGATATTGGGTGGATGCTTGCCATGTATTATTGTTAAAGCTTTTTATTTTTTCTGGTTTATAGGTACTTTCGGATGGAACCTCTACCTGGCCGCAAGTAAGTGCTTGCCTTCCATAGTCTCTTGGTCAAACAATTGATTTAGAAAAGTTTCACTAAGCTGGTATAATTAAACCATGCTAGAACACCCAAATAATTTTAATGAAATTTGAGAGTTACAAGTTTTACCTTTTTATATCCATTTAGACATGCTGTGAAGCTGTAGCACTTATTGATGCTTTATATTTCCTTCATTCTGGGGAGACTACCTTTATTAGAGCCGGTTTGGATGGGCTTGTTGTATGTGACTTCTAAGCCAAAAGCCATAAGTTGGGGCTTTTGGCTTTTGGCTTATTTTTGTCATTTTAGCTTAAAAACAAGTGCCTAAAAGCACTTTTTTACTCTACCCAATCACTACAAAATGGCTTAAAAGTTATTTTGGCTTAAAAGCACTTAAAATAAACCAATCCAAACGGGCTCTTAATCTAGTAACTTCCATTAACCCTCAAAACTGCTTAATTGTGACAGTGCACTTGTACCACCACAGCCTGGAGAAAAAATAGTGAACTATCCAACTCGACCTGTGGACACGACTACAGACTTTGAAGGAACAATTAGTCTTCAACCTTCTCAGCAAGTGAGTACAAAAATCTCTATGTCGACTGGGTTCATATCTCCACGCATGCTGGTTTATTTCTTTGGTGTGTATTTACTACTGATACTGATATAGTTCTAATTTCCTAATCTATGATATTTCAATAAAAAAGACTGCTTGTATAGGAGTAACTAGAGAAAGCTAAATAAATAAATAAAAAAAACTAGAGAAAGCTAATCAAGTGAAACTATGTCACATTTTCATACTATAGGACTAGGATGGGGCCATATTGGTCAGTTGCATCTTGCTCATATTTTTGTTGGGGCAGGTATCATCAGGAAATGCGGCATCTGGTGGCATGCAAGGTCCCCATGTAATGCCGAATAGATCTGTGCCCCGACCGATGCCAATGGTCAACATGCAAAGGATGCAACCTCAGGGCATGTCTGCTTATAATCTTGCGTCTCAAGCTGGCATGGGTGCTGGAATGAACCCGGGAAACATGCCCATGCAGCGTGGTGTTGCTGCCCAGGCACATCAGCAGCAGGTTGCTCTAGTCAGCCTGGTACTGTTATACTTTTGGTAGTTCCTATCCCTAAATTGATTGATGCTTTTTATATGTGAAGCAGATGAGAAGGAAAGATCCAGGAATGGGAATGCCTGGATACCCTCCACAACAGAAGTCTAGACGTTTCTGAAAGTCTTTTCCAGCGACAATGATGCACATACACAACTCTGGTATGTTCCGTTTTAGCTTGTCTTTGTTTTTCTTTCCCCACAAAAAGTAGAAAGTTCCTGTTTATCATTTTTGAAAAAGGAGTAGATAATTTTTCCGCCTGCCTGTTTTAGTGAACCTCTCCTCTTCCTCTCTTAGTGTCTCTAGTCGCAAAACTAGCAGGCAAGTGGGAGTAGCTGCCTCCGTAAGGTTTAAATTTTGGGATTCTTTTGAGTTTAGTTCGAAAGAAAAGAAGTAATGATGGCCCCGCATTTTGATTAAAAGGCTGTGTTGTCGTGGAGAACAATAGAATAACCTTTCTCTTGTTTCATATTTAGGTAGATGGGTTCAGGAAGATTATGTTTCTGAAGTTAACTTCAGTCTGACCATTGGGGTGGACAAAGTTTCCCCACTATTTATGAAGCAGAAGAGAGTCAATTGATGGGAGGTTGCTGATGGGACTCTCTCTTATGGATCAGATATTGCTCCATATCAGCTTTCACTAACGACATCAGTGATGGTCTGCTCTGCCGTGACCACTACTTATCTATATGAACTGCATGCATAACCCATCTATAGATTTGTATATATGTATATGTGTACAACAACTAATTATCAATGTATCAGGCAATTCATCTTATTCTCTTTTTCTAACGTGAATCATATGTGGCAGATAGTGTTGGGTAAAATATGAATATTGTGTATAGTGTGTTTACGTAAAAATATGAAATTTCACATTTACAACTTTAGGGTCCAGTTTACAATTGAGCAATTATTATAAGGGAAACACTCAATTGAAATTTCTGCAAATCAAACAGGTTCATTTAGTGGGATGATCCCATTAAGTGCCAGTCAGGGCTCCATTTTTGGGTTGTGATTTGACATGGAACAAACCATATATTAGTATATTCTTTATGAATTAAGCTGGTCAAATTTTGTCAAATCGTTAAGGTACGAGGAGAAAATGACAATGATTCAAAACTTGAGAGTTAAGTTTGTCAATAAATAAAGAATATTACTCAAGTGTAAAATGATTTTTCTAGCAAGAAGATATTGCTTAATTACAAATAAACGTGTCCCATTGTCTTATCTTATTCTAAACTCGGTAAAAGTTATACTCACATACTTGCGCCATGTAGAGGTGTATGTCGGGTTGATTTTATATTTTTTAATTACCAAACAAAATTAATTGTATAGGTTTATTAAATCTAAAGATCAAACCAAACTAATAAAAGTCGGGTTCTTACATCTCTTTTGTTTTTTAGGTTTTCGGATTTTTTCCCTAAAGTCTTCATAGTACAAAATATAGACTTTGTGCTCCAAATATTTCTTTAATTCTAGTAAGATAGAATTATATTAGGTAACAAAATAACATAATATGAGATGATTCATGGCATTTGTACTAAAATATTTAACAATAAAATAATAAAATCGTATAAAATAAATATTATTAGTAAGCCATAATGAAAATCTAACGTAATATAAAATTACTAATAAGTTGCTAAAACAAGTACGACTATCAGTACTACTCTCTGTTTCAATTTATGTGAACCGTTTGATTGAGCATGAAGTTTAAGAAAAGAGAAAAGACTTTTGAACATGTGGTATAAAATGAGTCACATATATTTTGTGTGGTTATGAATCATTACATAAAGGTAAATTATTTTCAAATAGGGAAATAGGTCATTCTTTTTTGCACAGACTAAAAAGGAAATAAGTTCACATAAATTGAAAGAGATGGGGTATTATTTACATGTCTAAACACTAAAAGAAAACTAACGTATGCATTTTATCTAAACCATGAAAAAAATTAAAAAATAGATATCAGACACTATTTTCATTTATAATACAATTGAATTGAATATTTTCTATAGCATTAGTATACAATAGGGGTGTACATGAACCGAGTTGGTTCGGTTTTTATCAAACCAAACCAAACCAAACCGACTATATCGGTTTGGATTGGTTCGTTTTTGTCGGGGTTTTAGGTTATTTTGTTACATGAATATTAGTATAGACAAGGTGGGTTGCTCTTCCCTCCACTTCCAACCAAGAGGTTGTGAGTTCATGTCACCCCAAGAGCAAGGCGAGGAGTTCTTGGAGGGAAGGATGTCGAGTTTCTATTGAAAACAACCTCTCTACCCTAGGGTAGGGGTAAGGTCTGCGTACACACTACCCTCCTCAGACCCCGCTTGTGGGATTATACTGGGTTGTTGTTGTTGTAATATTATTTCAATCTTACTTTGTTAAATTTTTTATAAGTAAATATATGTTTAGTAATTAAAAAAATGACAAATATATGATATATTAACATATTCTTATCGAAGAATTTTCTTAATAACATATAATAGTTATTTTTTTAGTCGCGTGGCATTCGTTAATGTACACTTTCAAGGTTAACTGAATCTAATAATTAAACATAAAAATCCATATGATATCTATATAATGATATCTTTTGTTTAATTTTAAATTATCGAAATACTACTTTAAATTCAAAAAAAGATATAAGAATTTAATAGATCTTGACATATGAATATGAAAGAATAAAGAGATGAATGCATTTCACTAACACTTGATAAGAAATTGATCATGCAACTAATTTTTATATATACTTCTAAAACTTTTCAAAGCATTTTTAAAAAAAAGTCTAGACCCCGTGACCTTGTAAAGACTAAAGTTCCTTTATGACTTTCTCTATAAAATTGGTCAAATGTCAAAACCTTAATTGCAAAAAAGAAAAAAGAAAACACATATCTTAATTAATCTAAAGTCGTAGAGAGTGACTTTTATATTAAATAAGAAATAAGATGAAATAAGATATTGTGGACTTGTGGTTGTCTGGTTGACACCCTCAACAGAAAATACAAAGAAAACGAAGAAGGAAGAATTAGGTAAATGACAAAGGGAGTAGAAACTTCTCTCCGCATAAGGGTGGCAAGTGGATCGTTTCCGGGTCAAAGTGGGCTTCGTGGGTCGGTCTTCACGGTTCCGATCTTGATTCTGGACCGGTCTCAATTTAAACGGGCTTTACGATTTCGATCTTAGTGGTCTTTTTGTAGGAACCGACCCGGATCCAAAAACTAATTGTTCCGGACTAAACGGGCCCGGCCCGAGGGCTAAGTGGGCCCAACGGATATTTTTTTAAAATTTTATAGAAATTAGAGAAAAAAAGATGTTAATAAAAATATCTAAGGAAATTCCTTGTAAATTTTATTATAGAATTGTGACATAAATTGTTTAATTCAAATTTAAAGATAAAAATATTGTAAAGAGATATTCAAAGCAATGCGTTATAGTTTTATTATAGCATTAAAAAATTATTAAAATATCTTTCCTAATCTTCCTATGGAATAAGCACAACAAGGTACTAATACCACCATTAAGAAGAAAAAGAAACTAATCAACATGTGCCAAAATACAAGTCACATTATACATAGTTACATACTAATTTTTGTTCATACAAGTTACATGGTATCTCTTACAAACTTCATAAATCCTTCAAGGTACGGAGGAATTTTCGTTGGTGGTGGCGGAAAAGAAACTTGGTCATCACCGCTTCCGGGCGAAGCAGCATCCTCCGCAAGTTCATCTAGCATTTTTTCCTAAGCTTGGTCTACCTCTGGTTGTGATTCAGCAAGTCCAAAATTTCTTCTTTCCGAACGGATCCAATCTCTAAAAAGTACTGATTTTTCCATGCTCTCCCTCATAGACGCTTTATAATCACTGAGTTGAAGTTTTGCTTGACTGAAAGCGCCATCCGATGCCACGATTGAAACTTGAATAGTTAAAATGTCTCGGGCCATCCTTGAAAGAACCGAAAAGTATTTTTCTTTGTCCTTCCACCATTCCAAAATATTAAAGGAGCCGCCGAGATTCACTTCCTCAATTCCCTATGACAAATAAACTTCAAGCTTATTTAGTTGTGAAAAATCACTACTACTAGAACCTTGAGAATCCCTAAACCCCGCCCAAGCACGAAGTGCTCTTACTCCCGCAGTTCTTTTAGATGATTGAGAATCAGAAGAAGAAGGAGTTGGAACATTTGGTCTAGCATGATTTGATGCAACTTCATAAGCATTATAAATAGTTTGAACATTTATTCTAATTGAGGCTATTGCTTCCAGAAGTTGAGACAACTCCTCATTTTCACCATTATAAACAGTTTCATACAAAATTTTAGGACCTTCTAATTTTCTTGTAGGATTTAACAAAGCAACAACACCATAAATAGGGGGAACATGGAAAAAATATTTTTAATTTTTTTTCCTCATAGAAGCAATAGCTAGTTTATAAATTTCTCCACCCTCTGAAAAATAGCAAATAAATTTGCAAGTTCTGCAATATAAACTAAACAGTTAGAAATAGTAGGATAATATTACCCAGAAAATTCATTTGTAGAAATATGAAATTTTTCTAAAAAATCTACAAGAATTTTAACATTAGTCCAATCCCCACTCGTAAGGTGTTCATTATCATCACTTACATGTGCATTAAACATTGAGTTTATGGGGTTTCTATATTCATATGCAACAATCAAACTTTCATACATGTAATTCTATCTAGTTGGACAAGGTTTAGGAACCTTTCTTTCTCTTAGGCCAAATTCACCGCATCTTTTAAAATATTCTCTAAGCCTACTTCTACGGTTTAAATAAAAAAGCCAGTTAAGAGCCATTTTAAGCTTTTCAATTTCAATATTTAAAATTCTCATACTTGACAAATACATCTAACATGAAAAATGTTACTAAATGCAGGATTTAGCATAATGGTAAGCAAGGATATAGCATTTGTGTCACTAGTAGCATTATCCATTGGAACTGACATTATTTTATCACTAATGTAAAAATATCTACAAATATCCGTAGTTGTGCTAGAAATAAACTGCCACGTGTGACGTAAATTAATTATTCTATAAGCAATAATGCGCTTTTGCATTATCCAATCCTCATCAATCCAACGACTGGTAACAATAAGGTAATCACATTCGTTACCACTTCTACCAATATCAGTTGTAATAGCAACACGACAGTTAGCGCAAATATTGTTTATATTCATGTTTATATTTATAAATATCGCTCTTTACGGTTGTACGAGCTAGTAAACCTTTATAAGTAAGATAAAAAACTTTTCTAATATAATGCACAAAGTTAGGGTCAAAAGGAAAACTATAAGGTAAGCACATAAAAGTTACCATTTTCGTCAATTCTTCCCGATCTTTTTTTTTGGATCATAATATAAAATACCACGGATAACAATGTTAATTCCCGGTTGAAATTGATTTGACCCGGTACTAGGGTCAGCCTGACTAGGAGTAGGTACACATTTACCCTCGAACAAAGCTTTCGTACGAAGATATCTTGCTCTATCTTGAGGGTGTATCAATATGTGTCTAGCCAAAGTCCCCCCCTCCACGTGATTCAAAGTATTTAAAAGCCAACTCCCTGCCACAAGTTTTACACTTAGCCTTGTTTTGTGGTATTAGTTGAGTAAAAATGGCCAAACAATAGATGTTTTTGTCCGTTTGGTACGTTGTCGCGAAAAAGTAGGGGCAGTAACAGGAGTATCAGACGGGGCATCAATTGGATTATCACTAGTCGAGTTAAATTCAGGAGCAGGACTAGTGTGTGTATCATCATCCGGTTGAGTTTCATCAAAATCTATTTTTTCATCATCATTTTCATCAATAGTTGGATTACCATAAAGAGCATTCATATATTCATGGTCTAATTGTTCAGCGGGTGCAATATTATGACAAAATTGACTCTTGGTAAATTGTAATAAACTATTATCGCTATCAAGAATAACAGGTGTAGAAAGGATATAGAGTTTGTTTCGGGGAGCCGGGGGGAAGTGGAGCAGAAACACAGTAACCACTAGATTCGTCACTCTTTGATTTTCTCTTATTTTTACTAAACCTTTTTTTAAGAAATAAGTCATCTTAATTAATCAAGCAATACAAAGTAAATAAAACAAACAAAACTATAATATTAAAACTTAAGAGTTGGAACGAGTTTACCGAATTGACGAACAACTTGTTGAAAATTGATAATCGTTGAAGACTTCAATCCAACAACTTTGCAATTTTTTCACAAATTGTAACAATAAAGTAAGCAATAGTAGCAATTATAAAGGAATTTTAGAGAGAGATTGTGATATATTGATGATTTTGTAAGAAAAAAGAAAGAATGAAGGGGTATTTATAGTTGAAAAAAGAAAAAAGTATAATTACAAAAAAGTTTCGGGTCAAAACAATATTTGGAGGGGGGGGAGGGGGGGGGAGGGGGTTAAATGACTATTTTATAAATAGCCAACAACTATATTTGAAAGGCCAACTGCCAGATTTTTGCAAGCCCAAACGATCATTTTTTTTTAAAGTTATGACCGTTGAGACCGTTTAGGCCCGCCAAGGACCGATCCGGTCTCAAACGGTCCCAGTCTCATTGTTTTTTTGAAGAACCGGCCCGGAAGACCGCCCCACCCCCCACGGTTTCGGTTCTAATCGGTTACGGCCCGTTTAGACCCATAAGACCGTATGGTCTGCTGTCCCGGGACTGGACCAACCCACTTACTACCCTTATCTCTGCATAACAGCAAAAGTAACCCCACTTTTTTGTCTTCTTCTATTTATTCCTTTTGTCAACTCAAGTGACATATTTCAAAGTATCTTATAGCATGTATATTAGGACCTGCTTGTTCATATTTCTTTTTTTAATTCGATCATCACTTTATATCCAGGACTCACCTCCAATTAACAACGATAAGTACCTGGCATTCTATCAAGGCGTATCAAATTAATAAGGGAAAAGGGCCACATATACCCCTTTATTTTAGAATATTATTTATATTTAATTTCTATTCTACTATTAAGCCAATTTACCCATATCGTTAGGGATGGCAATAAGGCGAAGCGGGTGCGGGGCAGGTTAAAATATTTTTTCTAAAACCAATGCGGTTGCGGATTTTAGGATAATTTGATCTTTCCTAAAATCTGATTATAAAATTCTTTCGCTAAACATACAGTTTCGATCATGATTATTACTAGTATATGCGTTTATATCATCATTATTACTACAAAACCAATTCACTTAATTCATATTTGTCCAGAAACTAATCCTAAAAAGATTTAGAAATGATCCAGAAACTAATCCTAAAAACTAATCCAAAACGTTTTACTTTCAATTTACTGGATTTGCTATCTTTCTAATAATCATTTTGATTCTTGATTTTAAATGTCCTAAAATAAAGAAAATAACTAGCTCCGTTAGTAAAAGTTAAAGGAAAAATGTCTCTGAAAAAAATACTCATTAAAATTAATAATTAAAAAATAGAAGAAACTTTGTACTATGCGGTGCGGGGCGGTGCAGGTTTATGCGGGGCGGAGCGGGACATTTTGACAATATAAATTTTGTTATGTAGGGCGGTTTGACAACATAAATTTTGTTATGCGGGGCGGGGCAAGGCCTTTGCGGGTTGAGGCAGAACCCGCACTGCAACCACCCACCCCGCCCCATTGCCATCTCTACGTACCGCTATACTAATCAGTTAAATTTACCCTTACCATCAGCAACTTTTAAAAATTACCCCTTGATCTGTTAGGTAATCCAAAATCTCCCAATTTTCTTTTATTTAAATCACTTGTTGTTTTTCTTGCTACACTATTTTAAAAAATTACTATTGATGTACTAGACTATACAAATTACTCATGGATATTTTTAATTACCAATGCACATACTTCTCTTCTTGTGAAAATGTGTTTTCAAATTTTTTGTTTTTCTGCACCATCCACCCACCCCCAACCCCCCGCGGCATTTTAAAAAATATATTTTCTGTGCTGGTTTTTCCATTTTGTAATATTATCAAATTTATGAGTTAGGAAGATTGTTGGTTCGAAAGTTTATGGCTTCATGTTTATTGTATTTAAATTATTTATAAATACGCTTGAGAACTTATTTTCTTTAAGTTACGTATCAAACATCGAAAAATGAGTAAGATTACTACTTGTTTTTCATAAAAATATTTTCCACGGAAAATATTTTTCCAGTTATACCAAACACACCCTTAGTCAGGTTAAAGGGATCTTGAACATGAAAAGATGGCAACTGCCTTCATTTCGAGTCAAGAAGAGAAACGAGAGTGTGTTGGTCTTTGAACTACCAGCTTCAACTATCAGCTTTATATTGTTACTATTTTGGTTTTTGATAGTTGTTTGCAATGTACGTAATTGACCAATTCTCTAACCTGTTTACCAGGTTCTCATCTTGTACAAGAAGATTAGGTTGTCCTTCCTTCACACAGTTGTTTGGTTGTCGGGATAAGGGCTAAAATCCGAAATAAAATGCCGGATTATTTTGTCCCACTTTGGTTGAGTATTAATTAGTCTCAAGAATTATTTTGTACTAAAAGGGTAGGTTAGTTATTTCATATAGAAGATGGGATAGCTTATCCCATGAGATATCTCCAGTCAATAGATCAATAAAAGGACAGTCCAATGCACTAAGCTCACGCTATGCGCGGAACTCGGGAAATCGTACGCAGCCTTATCTAGTAATTCTGTAGAAAGCTATTTTTACAACTCGAATTCGCGACCTCTTGGTAATATAGCAGCCAATGGAATATCCTTGTTTATTCCATCCTACCAACCAACCGACTCTACTTTTTTCCCTTTCTTCTCGGCCAAACAAAAGAACCTCATGAATTCCATTATAGGTGCGTTGGGACTTTGGCTTAGAACCCGTGACCCTTGAAAATACTAGAGTTGCAGAAACTCTTTATGACTTTATCATTGGTTCAATATGATTGGTCATATGTCGAAATTTTAGGACCCGTTTGGTCGTAAATTTGTTCAAAATATATATATATATATATATATATTTTGGCAAATACATGTTTGACCATAGCTTTTATCTATATTTTGGCATTCCCAAAACACCCAAAATATCACCATTACATTTTTTATAAATTGCTCCAAACTTTTGTATTTCATAAAAGAGCTCACCATTTATTATTTTGTAACAATGCTGCTACATCTTCTCGGGTCATGATAGTGTATTATGTTGTTTATTGTAAAAATGATTATTTTGTACTAAATTTATTTATATGATTTGTGATAATATAATGAATGTTATTGATAAAGGTACTATTGGGTATTTGTAATAGTTTTTAGAACTTGTAGGTCTAAGTCATGTTTCATGTTTTTCGAAAAAAAGAAAAATTAAATATATTTTGAAAACTTGTGCCCAAACACATTTTCATCTTCAAACTAAATTTTACTCAAATCAAAATTTCCAAATTAAATTTTGGATCTATGACCAAACTCTATCTTAGAATGCAAATTAGAATATCTTAACCAAAAATCATAGAGAATTCTTTTAATAAAATAAATAAGAGAAATTACAAGTTTTGTCGGTCCATAAGTATGTAAGTTCAAAAGTTAGCAGTGTCATAAAATATTACTAATATTAGTTAAATACCAATAATATTAGCTAATGAGTTATTTGTAGCAAAAATAAAAATATTTAAATTTCTGCTTTCTTTTGAGTGAATGTTGTTGCAATAGATTAGGCACATCTTAAAGAGTTTGAATCTTAGTTTTAGGATGATTTGATGGAGTTTTGAGGTGGTTTGAATAGAAAATTCGAAGTAAAAGATAAATATGGAAAAAGATGATAGGTGTGGTGTATACACCGTGTATCATTACTATATCACATATATATCATATTTGTATCAAATGTGTATCACTTGTCTATCCATGTATACCTATGTGTGAGATACATGCATGATACATGTGTCGCAAAAGAATTTTTTAAACTTGATTCTACTACGAATTTTGATATCAAATTAGTCCAAATCACCCAATCTTCTTCAAATTTTATATATTGACTTATCTGTATATTTTCAATGAATTTTAACCATACCCATCTGAAAAGGCTCCTTTTGCTTAGGTTTTTGGAATCTTATATATTTTTTTCTTTGTATTTCATCATCTTGTTTGCTTCCTCATTCATGCGATTTCCTTTCGTCTTGCATTTAATGTGGCTGATCACACTTAAAAATATAGAAGGAGATCTTTACGTGTGATTCTTGGAGAGAAAAAATCTTTATTTATCAAGATTATAAATTTTTGTATACGCTTGACTAATTTTGATAAGCCAGTAATTAAGCGCTAGAAGTTGATAAATTTGGATTTATTTTGAATATTTCGGTAAGATTCTTAATAAATAATAAGAGGACATAAGCCATTGGGGGCTTGTTGTTGACCCTTTCAACAGAAAATTGCCTCTTCACTCAGCCTGGAAAATACCAAAAAAAAAAATAAAAAAATTTAGGTAAATGACAAAAGGAGTAGAAGCTTATTTCCTTGGGTTGAAAACCAAAATAATACAAAAATAAACATAAAGAACGAAAATAAGTGGAAAAAAAAAATTACATAACTATGTATAACGTCCAAGTATAGGACGCTATACATTTAGCGCCCTGTACTTGGGAGTTATACATAAAGCTATACATGTCAGAGTATAGCGCCCTTATACACGGCTCTATACATAACTTTTATGTATAGCGCCGTGTATAAGGGCGTTATACGTGAAATTTAAAAATCCGTCGTCTTCCTCCAGACGAATCCCATTCTTCTTCCCCCATTTTTTTACTCCTCCTCCAAAATATTGGTCCCCCCCCGCTGCCCCACTCCCAATTAAAAATAAATAAATTTGGGTCCCCCCGTTATAGAAAAGGTAAAGAAAGTAGGTCCCACATTGAAATAAAACTTCGTATTATTGTGAAAGTACACTTCCGGAGTCAAAATTTCAATCGATTTGCTTTCCGAAAATTTAAATCGAGGTATTTCAATTTATTTTATGTTTAAAGTTTTATAATAATGCATATTATTTGATTTGTATGTGTTATATTTCGTTTTGTATTCTTTTTTTGCGAAACTAGTATGTTAAATTTATCCGTCTTTGCAAAATTAGTATGTTTTCATGTCTTTCTGTGTTTTATTTGCAATTTAACTTTTTTTTTGTTTATGTTTAGTTTAGATTATTTTTTAGCGTAGTATAATCTAGAGCTTTTTAGCGTAGTAAAATGTAGACCCTTGTAGCGTAGTAAAATTTAGAGCCCTGTAGCATAGTAATGTGTAGTAATTAGTGTAGAAATCTTATACTGGTAGTTGAAATACAAAATTTGACAAAAATAATTACTGGGTCTAAAAAAATATAGCCCGGAACCCATAAGTGTGTGCGTATATATATATATATATATATGTATGTATGTATAATTTGTACAATATTAAAAAAATATGAATTTAAATTATAAAACAAACACATAATTATTAATGATAGTTTGGTGCTACTGGGACTCAAATATCGAGTCTGGAACCCATAATATACACATATATAAAACAAATACATAATTATTAATGATAGTTTGGTGCTACTGGGACTCAAATATCGAGTCTGGAACCCATAATATACACATATATAAAACAAATACATAATTATTAATGATAGTTTGGTGCTACTGGGACTCAAATATCGAGTCTGGAACCCATAATATACACATATATAAAACAAATACATAATTATTAATGATAGTTTGGTGCTACTGGGACTCAAATATCGAGTCTGGAACCCATAATATACACATATATAAAACAAATACATAATTATTAATGATAGTTTGGTGCTACTGGGACTCAAATATCGAGCCTGGAACCCATAATATATATATATATATAACAAACACATAATTATTAATGACAGTTTGGTGCCACTGGGACTCAAAATATCAAGCCCAGAACCCATAACATATATATATATATATATATATGTATAATTTGTACAATATTAAAAAAATATGAATTTAAATTATAAAACAAACACATAATTATTAATGATAGTTTGGTGCTACTGGGACTCAAATATCGAGCCTGGAACCCATAATATATATATATATATAACAAACACATAATTATTAATGATAGTTTGGTGCTACTGGGACTCAAATATCGAGCCTGGAACCCATAATATATATATATATATAACAAACACATAATTATTAATGATAGTTTGGTGCTACTGGGACTCAAATATCGAGCCTGGAACCCATAATATATATATATATATAACAAACACATAATTATTAATGATAGTTTGGTGCTACTGGGACTCAAATATCGAGCCTGGAACCCATAATATATATATATATATAACAAACACATAATTATTAATGATAGTTTGGTGCTACTGGGACTCAAATATCGAGCCTGGAACCCATAATATATATATATATATAACAAACACATAATTATTAATGATAGTTTGGTGCTACTGGGACTCAAATATCGAGCCTGGAACCCATAATATATATATATATATAACAAACACATAATTATTAATGATAGTTTGGTGCTACTGGGACTCAAATATCGAGCCTGGAACCCATAGGCATAAATATTGTATAATTCAAAAAATTGTGTATAAAAAAAAATTAATATTTGACACACATAATTATTAATGTTAGTTTGGTGCCACTGGGCCTCAAAATATTTGACACACATACAATTTATGTTTTAATTTACAGTTGATGACATGGACCCGACCATACATCCCGGGCCTCGGACGTTGGATCTATTAGCCCTACAGCCCCAGCATAGATCCGAGTATATATGGGACGGACAGTTGCTTACGCAAACTTTCCGCGCCAGGAGAGTGGATCTATTGTGGGACTTTTTGAGTACTAGAGTTCTACATCACCGCGTGGTCCATTACCTGGAGGAGATAGGACTATATAGGATTATTAGGATTGGCCGGATACAACTCGATTGGTCTTTGATCACGGCGTTAATTGAGCGTTGGCGACCAGAGACACACACTTTCCACCTGCCCATCGGCGAGGCCACGATTACGCTGCAGGATGCTGAGATTCTATATGGCTTGTCCGCTGATGGCCTGCCAGTTTTATTGCCTGCGGCCATGAGATATTTTTCGCGGCAGCATTATTGGGATATGGTGCACCGAATCACGGGTTGGAGGCCGGAGGAAGAGACTGTGGCGTCTGTGTCAAGTCGTATACAGTTGACCGCCATTAGTGGTCGTTTGGCGCAGATCCACCATACTATCACCGATGAGTCAGCGGAGGTGGATGTCATACGGTATACGAGGCTTCTTTTGCTCCTTCTACTAGGTGGTGTCTTGTTCCCGAACACTTCGGGGAACCTAGTGAGCCTCCGTTTCCTGCATCATATTGACCGGTTCGAGGATACAGCTTTTTACAGCTGGGGGGGTGCTGTCCTCTCATTCCTGTACAGGTCGATGTGCCGGGCTTGCATCGGCACACAGAGAGACATTTGTGGCTTCCTTCCGCTTCTACAGGTGACAACATATTCAAATTATATGTCCATTAGTTACAATTCTACCTAGTTATAGTTAATCTTATACTTTACGTCAACGTTGTATGTTAGGTTTGGGCCTGAGAGCGATTTCTGCAGTTTCAGCCACCTCTACCACAACTACTGGCTAATGTACAAATTTCGGATCTCCCTTTAGCCTGTAGGTGGGTTATGCGTCGTACTCTTGCACGAGAGTATGATGCCCATCATAATCTCCCCCACTGCAGGGATGTGTTGGATCTGCTACACGACGCACAGGTGGATATCTAACTAAACTTAATTTAAGTATAGATTATGTAGTGTTGCGCATACTAACAGTTTGTGTTCTTATTTGATAGTTCCTCTGGACGCCGTACATCGATGAGGTGATAGATACCCTTCCAGCGTATTGTCGGTTCAGCCGACATATTTGGAGGGCTTCTGTCCCGCTCATATGCTTCGATATTGTCGAGCATCATGCCTCCAAGCGGGTATGTCGTCAGTTTGGCCTGCCTCAGCCTATACCAAGTCCGCCTGCATGGGATGCTT